>JADGMU010001380.1:0-46626 GCA_016920895.1 Vaccinium myrtillus | reverse complement strand
TCACCCCACTAAAAAAATATTACAAGTAGAATCATAGCTTCTTGACATTTTTTATTTGGTAATTCCTTCCGCACCGACGAAATGCACCGACGGGCGTGATGGCGTCGCCGACGCCGCTTTGGGTCCCAACCGGTCGATCCAAGCCGTTCATCCTTCTCAAAATCGAATTCCGAGTGGGCCTACGCGGGAATCGAGGCAATCAGACGGCTGTATGAGCTCGATCCAAAATCACCCCATTTCAATCCAAATTTAAACTGCTCGGATCGACCGGTTGGGACCCACAACGGCGTCGGCGACGCCGTCGCGCCAACGGTGCATTTCCGTCTGTGCACGTAGCAGCGTTCTTTTTTATTGCATCTGTGCCACCCACAAGTTGATGCCTTGATTGGGCTATGGCCCGATTACCGAGTATATATTAGTTCTAGGAATCTAGGAGTTTTGTCAACTCTTAAAAGTTTTTTTTTTTAACCATAAAGATAAACAACTCTTAAAAGTTTTTTTTTTTTAACCATAAAGATAAACAACTCTTAAAAGTTAAATTAACGGTAATGATTTTTAAATTCCCTTTTTTGACAAGTGCACTCCATTTTTGGCCATTTAGTGAAACCTTTATGTGTATTTTTCACACTTGTAGAGAAGAAGTGAAGTGCATTAGTAAAAAAAAAAATGAGTGGAAAAATTATGTCCCTAAATTAATTTCTTCGCTTAAACTGTTAAATTAAGTTATTTGCTTAAAAAAAGTTAATCAATGATCTTTAGAGGGTATTTGAGAGCCTCATTTTCAACTTTTAATTTTAATTTTTTGGTTTTTTTGGCTTTTTAGGTTATGCTCAGAATGTATTTTGAATTTGGTATGAGTGTTTGGGAGAAATGTAAAAAATGCATTTTGCAATAGGAGTAGTTTTAGTCAAATGTTGAACTGTTTTTGTTGATCAAAATTAAAAAAAAAAAAAAAACTTTTTGATGAAAAATGAAAAGCTCAATTAACCTATTTTTGACTTTTCTTCTCTAAACTCCAAAGCCAAAAACTCATTTTCGCAGAATATGTTTTCTCCACGGTGTCAAACTCCTAGAAGTAGAAAATGTGAAAACCAAAATGCGAAAAATAAGTGGCCAAACACTCCCTTACTAATGTGAAAGCCTAATGGTGTGTTCTCCAATAGTACATTTTATGCCATAAAATCTGGGGATTTTATGTCCTTCCTTCCCCAATACATAAAATGACCGGAACCATTTTTCTGCCCTTTTTTCAAAAAATTTCAAACCCATTTCTGTCAAAGTCTGGCCCACCCACAATGGAGGGTAAAATTACAATTTTACCCTCTATCATTTGTTGCCTTTGAAACCCTACACCAACAAAACATTTTGTTGTCCAGTCTCCACTCCCACCTCACGCCTCCACTCCCACCTCACGCCTCCACTCCATTCCCCCTCCCTCTCTCTCTCTCTCTCTCTCTCTCTCTCTCTCTCTCTCTCTCTATCTCCGTTTGTGTTGGGGACATGAATTATGGGACAGCTGATCCGGAGCCATGAGATTCGATCTGGAAACGCAGTCTCGGGCATCTATAATTTCAATCGCATGACCGCTTGCAAGGGGCAAATTTCTAAAAGAAGCACGCAGCGGCAGTGCTCCACTCTTCCCCGTTTCTGCTCTTTCCCGTCGGAGAATCGGGTTTCCATAATCTCCCATCCAAACAGGTTTTTTTCCTCTCTTCTTCCTATTTTCAGAGTAAAAATTGGGGGTGTAGAAAATCAAGGGCTTGAAAATTGGGGTTTTTTGATATCTCTTGTCTTGTCTTCAACTACAGGTGTTGATTCTATTTGAAAATTGCAGATTTCCACACTTAATTGTTTGGAAAGATCTAATTTGTTGAATAGTGATTAGACTCTTTTGAAAGTAGTTTATTACGGTACTACTTATTGGTTTTCATTTTCTAATTTGGCTTGATTGGCGTGTGAGTGTTTAAGGTTACGGTTAATATGTGCCCTTTTGTCTGGAATTGATTTATTGGCCATTGAAATAGGTGAAGCGATTTGCCATGAGACGAAGCTTGGGAAAATTGTTGAATCCAGTAATCGGCAATGCCACCAAAACCGCTCTTATCGCATCCTCCTCCGCGTTTTCCACTTCTTCTGGCGGCGGAGGTGGCGGTGGCAGTGGCAGGGGTCGTGGACGAGGCTCGTTTGTAATTGGCCCTTCCGACTCTCAAATAGTTGCTCCCCCGGGGAAAACAGAAGCTGCTGGGGATGATTATGACCCCAAAGGCGACTCTATCTCCTCTCCTTTCACATCTGGGCTGGGCCATGGCCGAGGTAAACCCCTCCCTTCTACCCCAACCCGTCCTTCATATTCTTTCTTCATGTCCGCTGGTAGTGGTACCAGTGTTGATGGTGCTGGGGCTAGATGCGGCAGAGTCACCGCTCCTACTCCTCAACAGAAAGCTGAGCCCGAGCAATTCGGACCCAAGAGACCCATTTTCTTCACCAAAGAGGAGCCTTTGTCTGATTTAGCTTCGACAAAACCTAGTATCCCTAGAAATCCCCAAATCCAGGACAACGAGCTGCCCTCCAGTATTCTCTCTGTGCTTTCTGGTGCCGGCCGTGGGAAGCCTGCAAATCAATCTGTTCCCGATGTGAAGGCTAAGGAAGAAAACCGACACCTAAGGCCCTCGAAACCAGGTAGAGGGATAGGTGTTGGCTCGACGTCCGGTGAGGGCAGTTCAACCCAACCAAAGTTGAGCCGCGAAGAGGCTGTAAAGAAGGCCGTGGGGATATTGTCCAAGGGTGACTTTGTTGCAGACACAATGGAGGACGGTGGAAGGGGGAGAGGTGGTTTTAAAGGAAGAGGCAATCGTGGGAGAGGGAGAGGAAGGGGAAGAGATAGAGATTCAGGTAGACGTAGAGATCGCCGGGTTCAAGATGGAGACGATGACTTTGGTGCTGGCCTTTACCTTGGTGACGATGCCGACGGTGAGAAATTGGCTAAAACTATTGGGGCGGATAAAATGAATCAACTGGTTGAAGCATTTGAAGAGATGAGTGGCAGAGTCTTGCCTTCTCCCATGGAAGATGCCTATTTGGAGGCTCTCCACACAAATTACATGGTAAAATGCATGTTGTCTTCTTTATTAATTAAATTAGGTATGAGCAGGTCCTGAAAATGATTGTTTGAAATCTGGTGTCATTTTTCTACGTGTATTTTGGTCTTGTAGATAGAGTGTGAGCCAGAGTACTTGATGGAAGACTTTGGTACAAACCCTGACATTGATGAGAAGCCCCCAATTCCTCTTCGGGATGCACTCGAGAAGATGAAGCCTTTCCTAATGGCTTACGAGGGAATTCAAAGCCAATCAGAGTGGGAGGTATGCTGACTTGCTCTTTTGTATATGTTGGTGCTGCAATGATTTTGTTTCTGTTATGGCGTCATATATTTGTCGTAAGTTGACATACATTAGTTTGATAATTGCAGTATAGTGATCTCATGCTGTTGACTCACTGTTTTCATCTATTTTAGTTACTGCGATTGAAGCTGTAATAGATAAACTGATTTTTATATCTACACATCCTCTGAATCTGTATTTCGGTTTTTGCATTTGTGATGTACTTGTAATCTTTGCAATTTCACTAGATCTCAGTCTATTAGTTTTGCTTTGGCTGTTGCGCTTTACCATTTTAGTCTTGTCAGCTGTTGAATTATTGGTTTCTGGTTGGTAGTTTTCGTACCAAAAACATAATTTATTAAACTGTGAACTAACAATTATTCTAAAGAATAGCGGTTAAATCTGAGATCATCCACGGGGATTAAAAAGCTAACTTACGGTATTCTCAATTTATTTCTAGTTTAATTCGTAAAAAAGGACGAAAGTTTGGATTTGATTTAATTAAACTATGATTATACTAGAAAGCAAACAAAAGGTTTTGTATGCAGGAGAGAGAATGGACTAGGGCTTTGATTCAACCTCCCCTTGCAATGCAGTTGTGACGACGTCTAGGCTTTTATTCAACTTATAAATAGACCACCGTTAGGGTAGCAATTCATATCGATAGTCCCCAAAAATATTATCAAGACTCGTACTCCGTATAGGCTATCTCAACATAGCACGAATTGTCTCATTGGACTTAACCAACGGCACGACCCATCTCACGTCGTATAGTCTATCTCAAAGCCTATCTCAAAACATTGAAAACCATTGTGTGACGGTATTTAACATAACGAACATAAATGCGATACGAAAACTGAAAGAATAAAAACTCTCCTAAAAATATGAGTCATCCAAGTCACGCAATCTATACAAACATACTACGGTGGATAGATATTCTCGTTACCCTAGCCGAAGCTGTTTCGCTGCAAATGATGGAATTGATCTTTGCGGAGTTGTTTTTGTTCCCAAGCCACAGCCGCGGCTGTTATGCGTCAACCAAAAATTCCTTCCCGACAAAATACCCTACTGCCTCCTTTTATACCCACTGACCAACATGCCTCTTAAAAAGAGAAAATCCGATTTCTAACCTATGTAGGCTCACTAGTAATCCTAATCCAATTATCTTCACAAGATATTACACTAGAAAAGGCCCATGTCCTTGTAATAATATATTGGCTCTCCGACCATGTATTATAAGCTGGCCCATTATTTACACATCTCCACTCAGTGATCAACCTGGCAGTAGAGCTGCGTAAAAGCACGTGCAATGGGCCCACCTCATAAATAAACGTGGTCCAGCTCGTAAATAAATTAAATTAAATGGCTTAGCCCCAAATATTATCCAACGACTCTATGAGTCCTGAAACGAGAAATCGAGTGTTAAAATCCAAATAATATAATAAATGGACATAACAAGCCCAAGTTTGGGGGCGTAAATAGGCGTATTTATGCACCTATCAGTTTCATTTTGCTTGACAGTATCATCAGTCATATTTCATTTTTCTATTGCTATTTAAGTATTGAAGCCTTGTTAGGTATGTCCCAGTTATGATCAACTCCCTTACCGTGGATGGTAATATTCAGTTTACTAAACTAGTAAGTTGTGTTTCTCAAGGAGAGATGGTTAGAACCGCCAAAAGCGGCAGCAATAAGATTTCTACTTGTTTGTTTTTGTATTTGATCAAGTAGGATTATGTTAACCACATACATCTCTGAGTCTTTTTCGTTCGTGCTTTCTCTCGAGAAGTGTATGTTGAGAAAGGATGACTTTAGATGATAGATGTGTGATTGAGATATGGTTTGATACTTTGCTTATTTTGATGTCCTTGAGAAATAGAGGACGTGTCGTATCAAGTTGAGGGTTGATCAGAGTGGCAAACATTTTTCTCTTCACTTTAGTGTGGATTTGAGTCAAATACCAATCAGAGGCTCCTTAGATATGAGGAGTATGTGTGTGCTAGGAGTTCTATGCTTAAAGGACTGCAATAATGTATTAGGACGTGGATTTCTAAAATGTGTGATCGGATTGGGAATAATTTTTTCGGGCTTCGATCTTCTTCTATCAAAGGGGATCCACTGTTTGGAGAGTTATTTGAATAGTTCTTTTCTCATTCCTTTTTTCGAGGGGACTTTTTTTTTATTATTTCCCTCTTTTTATAATGTTAAAGAACCCGTTGAATTGATTTCGTCAGATGCATTACACTGGTTTGTAATAAATCCATTTTCCTTTGTTAATTATTAGTCTGGTATAATTCTTGTCTATGTTTTCAGTTGTCATTCTGGGTTGTCTGTAACTCTTTGACCTATTTGACTTCACCAGGAAGTTGTGAAAGATGCAATGGAGAGAGTCCCTATTATGAAAGAGCTTGTGGATTACTACAGTGGACCCGACAGAGTCACTGCTAAGAAGCAACATGAAGAGCTGGAAAGAGTTGCAAAAACTCTTTCTGAAAGCGCTCCTCCTTCGGTGAAGCGATTTACTGAGCGTGCTGTTCTTTCACTTCAGGTTGGGGTTGATTCTGCACATATTTCATTGATTCAGTGGCTTTCTTTAGAGACTTACCTCGATACCTGGGGTTTTCTGGTACTATTGCTAGATTTGTACCTGTTATGTCAACCCACAATATGGTTGGTTCTATTAGAGGTGGTGGTTTTTAATGTTGTTGTTAGCTTTATATCCGAAACTGTTAGGGATTCTGTGCTATGAAGCACGGATACGGATACGAGATACGGATACGGATACGATACGATACGGATACGCGGATACGCGATTTTTCCAAAAAGTCGGATACGATACGTTGGGGGATACGTTGAATATAAAAATATATTATAAATATATTATAAATATATATAATTTTTACTTCCTAAAATTTCATTAGACATGTTCACCATTACAGCACAGAAAAAAAAAAAAAAAACTCTAAAAAACGTATCCGAATACTCTAAAAACGTATCCGATACGTATCGGGAGCGTATCCGAGCGTATCGGTAACGTATCGGAGTGTATCCAAAACGTATCCGAATAATAAAAATTTAATTTAAATTACGGATACTCTAAAAAACGTATCCGATACGTATCGGGAGCGTATCCGTATCCGATACGTGTCCGATACGCGATACGGAGGTCAAAATAGAGTATCCGTGCTTCATAGATTCTGTGTATACAGAATAATTTGGAATCACGGAATAATTTTATCTAACAGAAGAAAATTATGGTTCACTTTTGAGAAGAGTTTACTGTTCTTGGTATTTGAAGAATTTTTTTTATATATCTTCTCTGGGTAATTGAACAATGTCCCCTCCCCCCCCAATTTGGACTGTTGGAAGACTGAGTGGATGTTTAGGGAAGTAAATGAGAGCTAAAAGAAACTTGGTGGATAAGGGTAGCATGTGTATTGCAATCAGAATTTGTGAAAATTAAATTCTATTTATTATCGAGTTAGTTGCTGAATTAACCGCTACCCATTATAGGTCATATTCCATGGCTCTCCTAGATTTCCTGTAAGAAGTCTTGGCTCCAACAACGGTTGGAGTATATCCAAAGGTGTACTGTTTGTGTGAGTGCTTAACTGACAGGGAAGTTGAGACCAGATTGGAAATGTGATGGGGAGGGGTAGGCATTGCTTTGTTAACTTGCCTATTTTGCAAATTTTGAGGGTTTTCTTCTTCTCTTTATTTTCGGATTCCTTTTTGCTTGTAATATTGGGAGAGCATTATACATTAAATACTTAAGGAAATAAATGTTGGGTGATTGTGTTTGTCCGGCGTTGCCTGCGGATGTCGTTTAGGAAATTCCTTTTTGTCAGGTGATTGTTTTCCTTTATGTTGTTGTCTTCCATGTGTGGGTCATACATACACGGAGGAATTAGTAGAGGAAAAGGGAAAGGTGAAAGAAATATGTGAGGTAGCTATATCTATTTCTTTGTTTTCCTGTCATTTTCCTTTTCTTTCTGAACCCCCTCCATAGTTCCATGATCTGAGTACTCTGTGTGTTTTAGATTAGAGGTTAGGGTACTTTCATTTGTTGCAGTTTTTTAGTAATAGTGGGTTGTGCGTACACTCATGCTCTGTTAGGATTCTGAATCTGTAAGGGTGCTGGAAAAATGATGCTAGTTACACCATTCGAGTTTTTGTGGATGACTATAGAGAGTGGATTTTATTGACAAATATCTACTCAATTTTCTTCATTTTCCTAGCGAACCATAGAAAAGAGGAAAACTTGTAACTTCATTCTGTTTCCCTTAATTGTTCTCTGCAATCAAACATCTATAGCATCAATGTTTGTGGAATGTGTGTGATTTGGAATATTATGCTGGTAGCAATTGTCATTTCTTACTAAGATAAATGTGTTATGCAGAGCAACCCTGGCTGGGGATTTGATAAAAAATGCGAGTTTATGGATAGACTGGTGGGGGAGGTATCACAGCAGTACAAGTAAGCATGGTATGGCTGGGTTTGTTGGTTTTCTGCTGGAAGGGTTAACAATTTCAATCAATGAAGACAATCATTAGAATTTCAAGTGCTGGTGGAAGATGGACGGTGACAATCCTTACTGTTTCCTTTGTTGACTACAAATGACGTGGATTTATTTTTTATTCATCACATAACTCGAGGATTTATGTTCTCAGAATAACTTGAGTTAAAATAGTTGCTTCCAGTTGGATTCGTGATGTCACACAAGCAGTATGGCTGATTAACTGAATTTTTGTAACGGCCCCATGTTTTATTAGTTGGTGTAGTTTATATCTTCTGTAGGATTTGAGTTGTTTTCTGGTACTTGTTTGCCAACTGATTGTATTCCTGTCTTTGGTTCCTCTGGTTAGTAGGCAAACTGTAACTATTTAAACTGTGGTCTTTACCATGTCATGAAGTCTGAATAATAGGTTGGTATACAAGGTGGAGTAGAAGCTGGCCGGGCATGGTGTCAACTGATGCACACTAAAACTTGTCATCTTTTCTAGATTTGGACTATTGTTGTTGATGGTATTGGTATGTTGTTTGTTAGGAGTACAAACCGAGGGTGTGAATACCGTCCCATACCGACCGGTATGTACGTTTTGGAGAGAAACTGGTACACTAGTTTTTTTATTAGTATATATTTTTGTCCTTTTTTTGTTTCACTTATTCATCCCTCAATCAGGACTCGCTACTCGGGAGCTATTAAATGATTAGACCTCATTATGCGTCACAATGATTTTTATGTGACAACCGTTAAATAAATTTATTAATTAAACAAAATTAAGTTTTAATTAAATTTCCCCTAAACCCAAAACCAATATTGGCCCAGATTAAGTGTTAAATGTTGTGTTAAATAAATGCATACTTTAGATACCCCATTGACAATAACTAAAAGCAACGTCCAGAGTTACTAGGTAGTCTAGGTCTCAAGAAGCTGGTAGTTTCAGTTTGACGTTCAAACTCGGAACCCACGAAATGGCAGGGCAGTGTTTATTGCTAAAGAAATTCCTACTTATAGTAATAACTAATAATGTCATTTTAAATAATTAGGGGTTAGATGTGTGTACAAACCATAGTTTAGGAGTAAATCGGTAGGGGTTAATAACTAGAGGAACTAAACTGTAATAAAAATGTTTTGAAATTGAGTCAGAGCCATAACAGGCCCGTTCGTCCGGACAAAAAGTGGGCTCATCCGGACAGAGTGGCTGGGAGGATGGCAAGGCAAAGTTTTTGGTTCATCCTGACCAAGCATGGCCTCCTTCGGACGACAATTACCGGCAAAACAGAGCATGGCTTATTTCATGCTCGGTTTGATGCATGAATTGGTTTCTTCTACTTCTAAGCGTTCAAAAACACTATCTAGGGTCTCTAATATACTTTAGGGAGACTGAGGGAGAGTTTACACTACCTCTCATCCAAAGAACAAGCTTGAGCGCGAAATTTGGCGAAAAACAAACGTCGGCGAAAACGGTGATGGTTGAGGCTCCTCGATTGGATTTGGCCCACCTTGTAAGTACCTTTGGGAGTGTAGTGTGGTCAGTGAGTAGTGTGGCTCAAATTCGGTGGTGGTGTGGTTTTGGTAAAAACCCACTTTTCTCTTTCCGATTCTCTCTCCAGTTTCTCCACTCTCTCTTTTTCTTTCTTGCTAGTTTTTGTGGATGTGTGAGTGTGTTTGCAGGTGGTGAGGATGGAGGGACGAATAGGGTTTAGATAGTGGTTGCCTATGGAGTTGAGAGAGAGAGAAAGAGAGAGAGGGAGGTGTGAGGTGATGGGGATAAGGTAAGGGGCATGGTAGAGGCATAGGGTTGAATAGGGGCGGGTGTAGGCTGCCATAGGCAACCACTATCTAATAGCAACCAATCACCACTTGCAATCACTATCTAATTGAGGCATAGGAGGATGAGGTGTGGGGTTAGGGATAGTGGTTGCAGGTGGTGATAAATTTAAATTTAACTAACATTTTAACACACTTTTTAAACCTTTACATAAGCCCACTGGGCCTATTTTATCATTTTCCCTTTTTATTTCCCATTGTTTCACTTTTTATTAGTCTGCGATATAGAGGGGTACACGTCATTCTCCTCTCTCTTTCACTCTTCATCTTCTCTGTCACTCGCTCAATACTCACAGAGCCGCCGCCCCTGCCGATCGATTGATCAACCAAGCCTCTCTCTCTCTCTCTCTCTCTCTCTCTCTCTCTCTCTCTCTCTCTCCTCTCTCTCAAGCCCCAATCCTATCCCCAGAGTTTTTGATTTGCTGTGCGATTTCTGGCCACTGTGCGATTTAAAAAAATTACCCTAGGACCAATCTGGTCTGTTGATCTCTTCTCTACTTATCTACCCTAAAATCACTTAGTAAACCTAAAATCTGTTCGTGGGTTTCTTCCTTTGCTTTCATCATCCATTTCTTGGTTCCATAATCAAGTTTTTTAATTTGGTCCAAGTAGGCCCATTTTGGTTAGACCGAAATCCCCGACCTGACCGACCCCACCCCGAACTGAACTGAATCCTTCATAAAATCAATCGGGATCGATCCTGGAAATTCATGCCCCGAACCGAATCGATTTCGGAAAAAATCACCCCAAACCGCCCAAAACCGAATTGATTTCACCCGTAATAGGTATCAAGTCTTCTGTATTTTACTATATTTGTTTGAATAATAGTATTTTTTAATCGAAGGTGGCATCCTATGTCATTTCTACATCAGCCACTGTCACCAAGTAATTTCCGTTATGAATTTGATAGAAGGGTAACATTCATGAAAAATGTAGCATGAAATTGACACTTGGAATTTGTAAGGACTAAATTGAAATTTAATGTATTTCGTAAGGACCAAAAAAGTAGATTATTTCTTTCTCTTACCCATGTTCTCTGTCTCAATCCAACGAACCCTAACACCCAAAGCCATCTCCTTCAAGAAACCCATCGACAAGGTGAGCTTCATGCTCGATCTCTCTAGCGTTTGCTCGTTTTCATATCCTGATTTTTGATATAAATCACAGTAGAGGAGACGGCGGAACGTCCCTGAACTCAACCTCACACCCCACTTGAAAAATATTACAAGTAAAATGATAGCTTCTTGACATTTTCATCTGTTTCAGGTGTTTTCATTCTTAACCGTATGTTTTATTGTTCAAGTGGTCTCAGAAGTGAGAATTTAATTTCGTAAATATTTGTAGTCTACAAAGAAATACTAATAGAATAAACACAAATTGTGTAACTATGTTTGAAGATGATATATTTTAATCTTTCTTTAAAACTAGGGTTTTGAGTTTTGATGATGGTTTTGGTTTCTTCAACTAAAAAGTGTTGATTCTATTTGAAAATTACATATTTTTACTGTGGATTGTTTGAGAAGATCTAATTTGTTGAATAGTGAGCACAGTTTCTTTGAAGTAACTACTGATTGATTTTTATTTTTCTAATTTGGGTAGGTTAGGGCATGAGTTTTTAAGGTTATGGTTGATAGGTGCCCTTTTGTATAGAATTCATTTGTCTGCTATTGATACAGGAGTAGGCTATTTGGATTCCAGAAAGCTATTTGCCATGAGATGAAGCTTGGAAAATTGTTAAATCCAGTAATAGGCAATGCCACAAAAAACAGTCTTTTTCCTCTTCTTCTGGCGGTGGAGGTGGCAGTGGTAGGGGCCATGGGCAAGGCTCATATGTAATTGGTCCTTCGGACTCCCGAATAGCTGCTTCCACTCCCCCAGTCCTAGGGAAAAAAGAGGCTTCTGGGAATGATGACAACCCCATAAGTGACTTTATCTCCTCTCCTTTCCCTTCTAGGGTAGGCCATGGTCAAGGTAAAGCCGTTGCTTCTAACCCAACTCCTCCTTCGTATTCTTCCTTCATATCCACTGTTAGTAGTACCAGTAGTGACGCTGGTGACATTAGACGCGGTAGAGCCACCGCTCCTCCTCATCCGCCATCTGAGCCCGAGCAATTTGGACCCAAGAGACCCATTTTCTTCACCAAAGAGGAGCCTTTGTATGATTCAACAACCACAAAACCTATTAGAAATCCCATACTCTAGGACAATAACCTCCCCTCCAGTATTTTATCTGTGATTTCTGGTGTCGGTCGTGGAAAGCCCGTAGAACAATTGGTTCCCGTTTTGAAGGCTAAAGAAGAAAACCGACACCTAAGGCCCTTGAAACAAGGTAAAGAGACAAGTGTTGGCTTGACATCTGGTGATGGCAGTTTAACCTAACCAAAGTTGAGCCATGAGGAGGTTATGAAGAAGGCCGTGGGGATATTGTCCAAGGGTGGCTTTGTGACAAACACAAAGGAGGAGGATGGTGGGAGGGGAAGAGGCAATCGTGGTGGACGTGGGAGAGGGTATCAGAGAGGGAGAGGAAAAAGAGATAAAGGTTGACGTCGGGATGATGGAGACAATGACTTTGGTGTTGGCCTTTACCTTGGTGACAATGCTGACGGTGAGAAATTGGCTAAGACCATTGGGGCGTATAAAATGAATCAACTGATTAAAGCATTTGAAGAGATGAGTGGCAACGTCTTGCCTTCACCCATGGATGATGCCTATTTGGACGCCATACACACGAATTACATGGTAAAATGCATGTTGTATTCATTATTAATTAAACCAGGAATGAGTAGTTCCTAAAAAATGATTGATTGAAATCTACGTCTTTGTTCTAGACGTATTTCTTCATGTGTGAGCGGGAGTACTTGATGGAAGACTTCGGTAAAAACCCACACATTGATGAGATGCCCCCAATTCCTCTTCAGGATGCACTTAAGAAGATGAAGCTTTTCCTAATGGCTTACTAGGTGTAAGAGGGTAAAATTAGTAGGGTACGTAAATCAAGGATTAGTTGACTAGGGATGAGAATAATGGATGATTAACTTAAGGGACTAAGTGGAGAATCTATGGACTAGTGAAGAACAAGGCAAAACAGTAGGGAAGAACCCTTGGCGGGAATTCGTCACCCAATTAGCAAGAGTCAAATGCAACTTCTCTCTAGAAAGAGTGTCTCTCTCTAGAATCGCTCTTTGAGTCTGTCTAATCGTCCTCCCCAAATGAGAGGAGAGTGCCCTATTTATAGGCCACTCGACCTCTCCTCTGAGCCGAGTGGACTAATAAAATCCGGACACGTGTCACACATATAGTGCGTGAATATTCCTTTCATACTGTCAGGTCACGGCCGCGACACCCACGGGAGGGTCCCGGGGGTGCTAATCCACGAATACCCCCACAAGTGTTACTCTGTGGGTGCCTCTCTGCGACGAACCCTTGTTCCAAGCCACCAAACCACAAAAACTGCAGTAATCCCGAGAAATGACGTGATCGAGGTTTACCTCGGTCTCGCCGTCGCCGCTATCGGGCACGATCGAGGCTCTACATCGCCATCACCACGTGGGGCGCATGGTCATGACCTCCTCGGTCGTGCCACTGCCGCGACCAAGCCTCTAAATGGCTCCCCCTCGAGCCCTGCCAAGTCGGTCGGGGGAGGAACACATCGTCCGGGTCGAATCATCTTCGGAGGGCCGACGTCCCTCTTCGTCGTGCCCCAAAATTTTGGGGAATCATAATTGATTCCTTCATCATCGTCTCTCGTCCGAGACTCGAATGGTATAGGTTGTGTCACAATCGGGTCACCTCTTGATCGAGGCACCCCTGTCTGTCACTTGAAAATCTGGCTAAGCATGAAAAAGTAACCTTTTTCCGAAAGTTTCGATCTGGTTGATAAAAATTCCTGGTATTTGTTCCTTGGATTTTTCTAAGCATGATGGTATAATCGGATGATCTTTTCGAGTACGGGAAGGTTGGTTTTTCGACTCTTTTCTTCTAAGAAAACGTGTTGTTTTCCGCCTTTGAACTAAAAGTGGGGGGATGAGATTTTGATATGATTGAAATTTTAAAATTCTGGCAATGCCATTGTTTTCGAAAGGGGGGTACTTTCTTATTTTCATAAATAAATTAAAGTAAAGAAATTATCGTCTTTACTTAACTTTGGTTTATGAAAATAAGTACCCAGGATCCGGGGTTGAGACCCGGAATCAAAGAACCGGGGTTGCTGGGCTCCGGGGTTAAGACACCCGAAGTTGCCACAAACCGGGGCTAGGGAACAGGGGCTGAGGGCCCGGGGCTAGGGAAACTGGAGTTGAGGGTCCAGAGCTGGGAAAACCGGAGTTGGAACCCCGGGGTTGGGGAATCCGGGGGTGACCATCCGGGGTTGGTCCGCCAAGGGATGGTCCCTCTAGGGTTGGCTTCCTTTACTTAATTTCAAATCTTGATCATCATTTTCCACGTGTCCCTCCGAGTCTCATGCCACATGTTTCAGTAAATTTTACCCTTCTACATTTACAAAAGATGTAGCAACACAAACTCTGCTGCCAACCCATCATTACCAAGAACAGTTGTAAGATAACCCAGCAGAGCTTCCCTCAATACTTGTAGTTGATTAGATTTTAGCTCCACCGTGGGGGAAATTAAAATGATATCATGAACTGTAAACTCCTGATGTACAAGGCAGTGGAGGCATGTAACCTTGCTAGAATCAGGCACCATACACTCATGTAAACCGGAAGACAGGGAAAGACGTCCACCTCGCTTATTCATCTTTACTAGAGAATCAAGATATGAGTCATTGAAGTCTTCCACATAGTGATAGTCCCTATGAACAAACTATTTGTTGGGGTTCTTTGAACTCCAATCCAGAAGCTCTAGTATGTAGAGGGAAGGGACTGTCATAGCACAGGGAGAACCTGGATCTCTCCCGATGGCCTCGAGCCCTGCAAATATGACCCCTGCGACATCTCCGTGGATGTTGAAGAGCGGCGACCCAGACATATCGGGCGCCGCTATCCCTTCAACCTCCAACGTGTCGCAGTGATGCTCGGGACAGTCTAGGACATTAAAAATATGGATCGCTTTTGCATTCTCAATTTCCTTGAAAGTTCTTACGACAGAGAAAATATCGGACTTCAGGCAAAGCTTGAAGCCCGGGTTTCCTATAAAATACAATATTTCTCCCATTGTTGGGAGCTTCAAGCTCAGATTGAATGGGTAACGAAGATCCAGACCCTTTACATTCGGAATCTCCACAATACATAAATCGTGAAATACATTAACAACAAGAATAATCATTCTAAAAGGTCTGCCTTAATGTAAATGTATTTCATGATTTATGTATTGTAGAGATTCCGAATGTAAAGGGTCTGGATTTTTGTTACCCATTCAATATGAGCTTGAAGCTCCCAGCAATGGGAGAAATGTTGTATTTTATAGGAAACTCGGGCTTCAAGCTCTCCTAAAGTTCGGTATTTTCTCTGCCGTAAGAACTTTCAAGGAAATTGAGAATGCAAAGGCGCTCCATATTTTTAATGTCCCAGGCTGCCCTGAGCATCACTGCGACACGTTGGACGTGGAAGGGATAGCGGCACTCGGTATGTCCGGGTCGCCACTCTTCAACCTCCACAGAGATTTCTTAGGGGTCATATTTGCAGGGCTCGAGGCCATCGGGAGAGATCCAGGTTCTCCTTGTGCTCTGGCAGTCCCTTCCCTCTACATACTAGACCTTCTGGATTGGAGTTCAAAGAACCTAGACAAAGATTTTGTTCACAGGGACTATCACTATGTGAAAGACTTCAATGACTCATCTCTGGTAAGGTAAGCAAAAAAGATTTCGTATATCTTTATTTGAGTTTCTTCCTGTGCCTTTTGGGCTTGAAAAGAGTGACTCCTTGTTTTCCAAGAATAAGGGAGGTGGACGTCTTTCCCTGTCTTCCGGTTTACATGAGTGTATGGTTCCTGATTATAGCAAGGTTCCATGCCTCCACTGCCTTGTACATCAGGAGCTCGCAGTTCATGATATCATTTTAATTTTCCCCATGGTGGAGCTAAAACCTAATCAACTGCAAGTATTAAGGGAAGCTCAGTTGGGTTATCTTATAGTTGTTCTTGGTAATGATGGGTTGGCAGCAGAGTTTGTGTTGCTACATCTTTTGTCCAAGGTGCATGCAAGGGTTGACACACTTGTGAAGCTCTCACTAAATCTTACTGTAGAAGGGTAAAATTTACTCGAACACGAGGCACGAGACTCTGAGGGACAGGTGGAAAAATGATGATGAAGATTTGAAATTAAGGAAAGGAAGCCAACCATAGAGGGACCATCCCCGGGTTCCAACCTTGGAGAGACCATCCCCGGGCGGCCCAACCCCGGGTGGTCACCCCCGGATCCCCCAACCCCGGGTTTACAACTCTGGTTTCCCCAGCTTCGGACCCTCAACTCCGGTTTCCCTAGCCCCCGTTTGTGGCAACCCCGGGTGTCTTAACCCCAGATCCTCAACCCCGGAGCCCAGCAACCCCGGTTCTTTGATTCCGGGTCTCAACTTCGGATCCTGGAAACTTATTTTCATAAACCAAAGAAAGTAAAGACGAAATTTTTGAGTTTTATTTACTTTAATTTATTTATGAAAATAAGAAAGTACCCCCCTTTCGAAAACAATGTAAGAGGGTGAGATATAGTTGGGTACGTAAATCAAGACTAAACTGATTAGGGACGAGAATAATGAACGATTAGACAAAGGGACTAAGGAGAAATCTATAGAACTGGTGAAGGGCGAGGCTAGAACAGTGGAAAGAACCCTTGGCAAGATTCCCCCTTGAACAAGAGGAGTGAATGCTCTCTAGAGAATGTTTTCTCTCTCTAGAATCACTCTCGAAGTTCGTGAAAAAAGGTCCCTTGAAAGGTGGGAGGGATGTCCTATTTAAAGGAGACTTGGCCTCTCTTTCTGGGCCGAGTCCACTTATAAACTCTGGAAACGTGTCACGAAAATTGTGCACGAATATTCCTTTCGTACCGTCCAGGGCGCGGCCCCCGTGACACCCGCGGTAATCCCTCGTCATAATGTTGCTTATAGGCTATTGCACCAATTTTTTCTGAGAATTTACTCACAATGTGCCAAATGCAAAACCTATGAAGCGTATTTGGAAGAAGACTAGCAACAACTTGTTTCATTGCTGGATCCTGATCAGTAATAATCATTTTCGGGGGCCCAGCCGGCATCGCCTTCAACCATTCTTCCAGAAGCCAATGAAAAGAGGACACATTTTCATGATTTAAGAATGCACACCCAAATAGAGTTGTTTGGCCGTGGTGGTTAACCCCTAAGATCGGTGCAAATATCAAATCATATCTGTTGGTTTGGTAAGTTGTATCAAACACAACCACATCACCAAAATGGGCATATGCCTTCTTACTCCTTTCATCGGCCCAAAAACAATGACTCATGAACCCCGTACCATCATCTTTAAATTTAAATGTGAAAGCTGGATTCCTTTTTTGTTCACTTCGAAAATGCTCGAACATAAGATTAGCATCATGTCCCTTTAACTCGTTCCTCCTATCCCTTTTCCGCATTATGAAGGTCACGTTGTAAAAACCCCACCTTATCAAGACCTCCAGATTGGACCTCGAAAAAACTCATTTGTTGGGAGGCAGACACATTTGCATCAGATAGTTGTTGTGATAAGTTCCTTTTTGCCGCTGAGATCTCAACAAATGCACCCTCGTTGGCGTCGTAAGAGGGTGGTTATGACCCTCCACAAATACCTTCACAACAAATCCCGCACCCTCCCGGTTTTTTGAAACACACAATTTTGCTCCGCAACCCTCTCTAGTTAAGCCCCATCTACGTACCGCCATTTGAGATGTTTGTGGTATATTCTTCGTGGCCCTCACTCCTTCCTTGAAACAAACATACTCCTTCCTAATCACTTCACCTTCCCTATTTTTCTTGCTAGAATGGAGCCGCGTACCAAATCCACCCTCTCTACCATAATTGTTGTAAAATTGATGAACGTCATCTAAAGTATCAAACACTTGCCCAATTTTCGGTACCAAATCGTTATTGACTTGGGGCGTGTAAAGTATTTGATTAGAATTAGCAGATGAGTGAGATGGTTGAGATGGTGACGATGGCTGTGGTGGGACATATTGGGGAGGGTACCCTTGTGACGGATACCCAACTGTCGGATACCCTTGTGGAGGAGGCGGATATCCTTGTGGATACCCTTGTGGAGGAGGAGGATATCCTTGTGGATACCCTTGTCGAGGATGAGGATACCCTTGTGGAGGAGGCGGATATCCTTGTGGATACCCCTGTGGAGGAGGAGGAGGGGGATACCCTTGTGGAGGAGGGGCATACCCTTGCAGGGTAGGATGATACCCTTGCGAAGGAGGAGGAGGATACCCTTGCGGAGGAGGAGGAGGATACCCTTGCGGAGGATAAACTGCAGGACAACCAAATAAAAGGTAATCAATGTTTGAAACCCACCTTAATAGCAGAGCAAACTCATTCAAGGTTACCTTCTGGATGGGGGATGCCGACAGGGGGTAAGCCAACAGGGACGGGTTGTTGGTCGTCGCCCATGCTAAATCCCACTATCTAACCAAAAAAATTAGTTAGTTGGCAAGTTGTTTGTTTGCAAGCCGACAGAGGGTAAGACACACTATCTTTACAAAAAAAAATTAAATAATTATTGCTTGGCTGTTCAATTAAATAATTACAGAGGGTAAGCCAACAGTTGGCAAGTTGTTGAACATGACCTGGCTTGGCTGTTCAATTAAATAATTATTGCTTATAGGCTTAAGTGGGCTAACATAAATATGCAATTCTTTTGTGTAGTTAATTTTCTTCACTTATGTTCATATGCAAGGTTCAATCCAAAAGCCCATGTATCTGAAGCCAAGACAGTTAGATGCCAATTTGGTCTCATTTGGGCCAGGGCCTTTTTTAATACAAGATGGGTACGAACTAGGAAGCAAATAGGGTAAGCCAAGTACTGCCTTGGATAGCAAATACAGTCACAAATTGGACGCGAAAATTTCACATCACTAGTACCATCAATCTCTCTACCATATGAAAATGAAAACTCAGAAAATGCAAAAATCCAGAAGATGCAAAAATCCAGTTTGTGCACAAAATCCAGATAATAGAACCCGTAAAAACCCAGAAAATGCTAATTATCGATTTAGCTACAATACATGGATCTCTACCGAATTGCTGGAAGTGTAACAAAGAGAGAGAGAGAGAGAGAGAGAGAGAGCTTAAGGATCTCTAGCAAATGCTATATTTTTAATAATTAACATCACAACATTTACATCGAACAAAAATGAAGTTCAAAAATCATAAAAGAGGAAACCCTAAATCGAGTTTAGGGTTTGAAGAACCACGAAGTGAGAGAGAGAGAGAGAGAGAGAGAGAGAGAGAGAGAGAGACCTGAGAGATAGCAGAAATCGATTTGAGAACCCTAGAAAACCCAGAAATCGATTTGAAAACCCTACAAAACCCAGAGAATCGATTTGAGTAGAGATCGAAAAAATACGGACCAGAGATAGAGAGAAGAGAAACTAGAGAGATTATACCTTCGTTGTCTTCGATTGTTTCACAAAATCAAGCTTTCGTCGTCGATCGGGGTGTGTGGGTTTCAAAATCGCCTTCTCTCTCTCTCTCTCTCTCTCTCTCTCTCTCTCTCTCTCTCTCTCTTCTCTCGACTGTCGAACAGGTGAAATGAGGGGGAAGGGATCCGAAATCTCTTTACCCGGTGCCCCTGACCCGCGAAATGGTTTAACCCGTTAGCTATGACCCGCGTGTGGCTTTTTTCATCACAGCCGTTCATGGCCTTATAAGATCTGACGGTCAAGATCTTCTTCCCGCACAAATTTCTTAAGGGAACCCTCACTAGATACTTATTGTATATATATATATATATATATAGGAAGCCGATCTATTGAGGGAGTCCTCAAACAAAATTCCGTGCGGACCTCACCTTTTTTCGACTTTCCGGATCAAATTTTGACGATCCGAACCGCTCAATGTTTTTAAAATGCATTTTTAAGGGTATATAGCGTTTTTAACAAAAACTGTGTGGATCAAGCCCTTCCGGGTATTTTTTTTTGAAGATTTTCCGCGTGGACCCTTAAAAATGCATTTTAAAAACATTGAGCGGTTCGGATCGTCAAAATTTGATCGGGAAAGGTGAGGTCCGCACGGAATTTTGTTTGAGGGAGTCCTCAATGGATCGCCATCATATATATATATATAGGGAAAGCTTCACATCCGGGATCTAGGACTCCGGGACTCCATGATCCAAGCATTTTTTTGACGATCCGAGCCGTCCAATGTGTTCAGAAGGTGTTTTCAAGGGCCCACGCGAAAAATCTTCAAAAAAAAATACCGGGAAGGGCTTGATCCAAGCAGTTTTCGCAAAAACTTTATATTTACAGTTTTTTACGGAAAGTGCTTGGATCAAGCCCTTCCTGGTATTTTTTTTTAAGATTTCCCGCTTGGACCCTTGAAAACACATTCTGAACACATTTGACGGCTCGGATTTTCCAAAAATAATTTGCACACAAAAAAAACCAAATTTTTCTTGTTTCCGAGAGGTGTGGAATATATATATATATATATATATATTTTCTAGTCCAAACCCTCCCGAGAATAAGAAAAAAGTGATTTTTTTGTGTTACAAATTATTTTTGGAAAATCCGAGCCGTCCAATGTGTTCAGAAGGTGTTTTCAATGGTCCACGAGGGAAATCTTCAAAAAACAATACCGGGAAGGGTTTGATCCAAGTAGTTTTCGCAAAAACTGTATATATAATTTTTTTTGCGAAAACTGCTTGGATCAAGCCCTTCCCGTATTTTTTTGAAGATTTTCCGCGTGGACCCTTGAAAACACCTTCAACACATTGGACGATCGGATCGTCAAAAAAATGTTCGATCATGGAGGTCCGAAGTCCGAGTCCGGAGGAGAAGCTTTATATAATATATACACGGAAATCACTCCCTAAATCCCGGATTGAAGCAATTTAGAAAATGTTTTTGAAAATGAGCAATGTGTTCAAGGTGTTTTCCAAGGTCCACGCTGGAAATCTTCAAAAAAAAATACCGGAAGGGCTTGATCCAAGCATTTTTTTAAAAAAATGTACATTTACGATTTTGCGGAAAATGCTTGGATCAAGCCCTTCCCGGTATTTTTTTGAAGATTTCCAAAGGACCTTGGAAAACACCTTTGAACACATTGACGGTCGATCGTCAAAAATATCGGGAAGGTGGAGTCCCGGATTCGGGACTCCCGGACTTGATCGGGCCTCTATATATATATATAGAATCATGATCTACTAAGGACTCCTTAGGATAAGAGTTTGCGGACCTCACCTTTCCGGATCAAATTTTGACGATCCGAAGATCAATGTTTTTAAAATGCATTTTTAAGGTCCACGCGGAAAATCTTCAAAAAAATTTGGAAGGGCTTGATCACATTTTTGTTAAAAACGCTATATAGCGTTTTTAACAAAAACAATTGGGAAAAGCATTTTTTTGAAGAAACGCTTGGACCTTGGAAAATGTATTTTAAAAACATTGAAATTTGTGTTTGATCCCTAGGAGTCCTAGCATAGATCCGCAGCAAATTTGTGTTTGAGGGAGTCCTCATATATATATATATATATATATATTTCTCTTCTCCTTTGTTCATCCTCTCAAACTACCAACAAACTCTTCTTCCATCCACTCAACCTCATCCTCTCAAACCCATTACAAGCTCCATCACTCACCACCAACGGACCCATTACCGTTCGGCACCATTTCACCATTTCGCGACCATTTTTCTGGCCGACTTGCTCGGTTTCTTCTTTTTCTTTTAGGTTTCCATGGTTGTGTTGAGTTTTCTTTGGGATGGCACAAATGAAGGGTAAAGTTACGGCTTTGATCGATCCGGGGCCGCTCAAGAAGAGTGAATGAAGACGGGCTCCTTTCTTTAATGGTGATGGTGATGAGCTATGGACTTCCGTGGATAGCTTTGATCCCACGGGTCCGTTTGTGTCGGAGCCACTACTAATGCAACAAGAATGTGAAGACCATAATTCGGAGTTCATTGATCCGGCCTCCATTCTCCGACTCCGTATTGAACGAGGTGATTTTGCATACTTGTTTATTACTTACAAAAGTGTCGAGAAACCTCGGCCCGATTGGATCATCTGGGTGAATGAGGTTCTAGCCCTTGGATTGTATTTCCAATATTATTTCCCCAAGCGTAGGGTTTAGGCCAGCGGTAGCATAATAACCAGTAAGACCGGGTCGAATCCACAGGGACCGAACGCACCCGGCGTGAGAGTTGACTTGCAAGTGTAGGATTTCGGCCTTGAAGCGGCAAACTTAGTTTGTGATTTGTTTGGTGGAATTCTCTCGACTTTGAGAATGACTCGATAGATTAAAAAGACTAATTAAACTAAGGCAAAGTCTAGGGGATTTTAACAACCATGACCAAAGCTAATCCGTTCCTCTCTTGATTACCGGCTCGGGGCATCGTTAAATGCCCCCGAACGGAAGATTTAGATTTTAAAACCATTTACAAGAAAATGTGTTTACCAAAGATTAGGGTTTTTCGGTTCATTTGGCAAACGATTAAGTTGACATCGCCCTAAGCATCACACGTGCCAAGTAGTCAAGCTCTTGGCTACGTGTGATCAAAGAGATTAACAAACTCAAACTTTGGTACATAAAATGAAACACTAAATCATTGATAAACAGGAAATGAAAGATTTTTTATGAGATGGACGGATTAAACTCGAGTCATGGTGTGTTAATCACCCCATGACTAATCCTACGTAAACTACTCACAAACCAGAGCAAGAAATAAGACTAGAACTTTGAAGGAAATGCAAAACATGATTTATAAACTTAAAAACTGATTTTTAATGAAGATCTCAAGTGTACCTACAACAATAACTCTAGAGAAAATCACAAACAACAAATAGAAACTAAGGTTTTTAAGAGAAATGGTTAGAACAACACAAAAACTAAATACTTGATAAAAACGAAAACAAACAAGATTTATATAACGACATAGACGAGAGGAACATGTTTAATCCACGGTAAATAAACGGGAAATGAAAGCTTACTTGAGTATTCTAGAGAGAGAGACCTTAAACTCTCTCCAATGGAGGAGAGAGGTGAGAGCCAAAAACTAACTAAAGAAATAAAATGAAAGTGTTGGAGAAGGAGAGAGGAGATAGGTGATATAGTCTTTCACTTCTCTCTCTAATAAGTTACAAAATGTCCTCACAAAGGAGAGAAACATTCCATAAATAGAAAGTGCAATAAAGTGCTCAAAAAGTAGTTGGCGGGCATTTTTGGACCTATCCAGAATAATTCTGGATCGGTCCGGAATCGTCTGGAAGACTTTGGGAAAATCTGGATCGGTCCAGAATAATTCCGGATCGGTCCGGATTGGTCTGGTGCTGCCTTGATGAATTTGGATCGATCTAGAATAATTTCGGATCGGTCCGGATTGGTCTTGACTTGAATTTGACTTCTTTGATCACTCCCATTGGATTGCGTGCTTCCGGACTTCCTCCGAAACACTTAAATGAGTTGTGCGACTCTCGGGGGAGGTGTTCCTTGGTCATTTGAGTGCTCGTTCACTCCCGGACTCCACCGGGAGTTTTTGTGAGCATCAAGCACGGCTTCCAAGCCATCGGCTTGACTTGGTGACTTTTTGAATTCCCGGGCCTTAGCCGAATCGTCATTCCTTCGCTCTTGAGGCCCGGTGTTGACGTGCCATGGGGCAAGTGGCCCTCGGTAGCTTGGGACGGTTCCCAATGCGCTCCAAAATGCGCTTATTTAGCGTGTTAAACCTGTAACTATCAAAAACACCACTACGCGCATATCAACCAAATAAAGCTCGAAATCGCATGTGTGTGTGGACTAAATGAGTTAGATAAGCCCCAGATACCTACAATATTGGGGACTTATCACAAAAGTGTCGAGAAACCTCGACCCGATTGGATCATCTGGGTGAATGAGGTTCTAGCCAACCCCGCTTATGAAAAAATATTGAGTAATGTGAAGCTTGTCGAACCACTTTTGCTTTCCACTAAACTTGAGGTTAGGAGGAATAATACCAATTTACACGCTTTCGTGGCTCGGTGAAGTCGCCAAACGCACACTTCCTTCCTTCAATTTGGTGAGTTTGGACCGACACTTGAAGATGTGGCTTTATTGATGAGGTTAGGTAGCCGGGGACCCTCTTTCTATGATCCTCTTGCCTTGAAAGAGGGTTATAATTTTAATAATGAGGGTCATTTGTTGAACCAAAAATCATCATCGGATAAAGGCTCATGGGGGAGTTGGATTTGTTACTTTTTTAAGGACATTCCTGCAGGCGAAGGGGAAAAATCAATCCCGGGGCCTATGTATAGAGAAGATATTTATTTGGCGGCTTTCGTGTCTTATTTCTTATCATTCTTTGTGCTCCTAGGGCATCCGGCGACATGCCTAGCCCTTTTGTATTCCCTCTTGCGGTTCGGTTGGTGCGGGGTGAGGCTATTCCTCTCGTGCCTCTTTTTCTTGGCAACTTATATCACCGATTGGATTCATTACATGTGGACATGGAGCGTTCGTCGGGAAGGTATGAGGTTTGGTACTAGCATTTCTTTATAGTCGTTTTCCTCCTCGGCCCCAGATCCCCACAATTACTAGGCGACCGAGGAGGTTCCAACTCTTGACAAAAAAGGGCGCCAACTTTATGATGATGAGGGTATTCCTAGGACGACCATCGTTGCTAGAAAATATGCTTTTTCAATGAGGTGGAATGGAAAATTGTAGTGGCAAAAGGCTTCTTGCTCCATTAATGGATAGCGAGGAATATATTGATCATAGGCCTTATCGATTTGAATATGAGGGTATCCGTTCACCTTTATTTCATGGTCCGGAGGATCGAGTAGTAGACTTCCCACTCGGGGAAAAGCAAAATGGTAGTTTACTCCATTTTCTTTCTATGCTCACACCGGGGTATCTCTCGGTGCTTCATGAAGATGGGGTTACTTCAACCGTTTATAGGCCGGATCTGTTGGCTAAGCAATTTGGGTATGATCAAGAAATTCCCGGTCCGGCTCCCGCTCATTTGGGTTTCATTCATAGTTACAAGCGGTTTGTTAGTGGACGTATGGACCCATACTTGAGAAAATATACCCGCATCGTGATCCCTTCTCAGAGTCGTCTTGGAGGTTGCACAACGGGGTTTAGGAGTTATTGGTGTGCGACTTTGTCGGCCTTCATCGAGTTTTGTAGAGGACCTGCGGTTTGTCTTTCTACTTTGTCCGTTATCTTCAAAGGGGATACACCGTTCAGAACATAACTCAAAAAATGGCAACTTCCCGCGGGGCCTTTAGTTACTTTGTCCCGTGACGCGATTCACCTAGCCCCGTAGCTCCACCTCCTCTAGTTACTCCTTGTCCGGATATTACCGAGGGAATTACTACTCGGGGCCAAGCGTTAAAAAAGTTGGCACCTCAACAACCTCGTGCAAAAGAAAAGAAACCTTAAAAAGGTAATCTCATGTTTAATTTCTTTTTTCAAATTCTAGTAGATAAATTATACTTCTTTTGCTCTCTTTTTTTTTTGCTAACATTTTTTTTTATCACCTTGTTTAGGCTTTCAAAAAGTACGGTGCTTCTTCTTCCCATGGCCTCGCCAAGGCTATCAAAAAGGAGAAATACCTTTCACCACGTATGTCTTGCTTCCCCTTTTTTTTTTTTGCATTTTTCATTTCCGCATTTCCTCCATGCTATTGTACTAACTTTTCTCTTCTTTTTCTTTTTTTTTCTTTTTTTCTTTTGGGTGCTTCGCGTCCCGATGCCACAAAAGCGAGAACCACCCGACTTCTACTTGATAAAAGTGGCAGCGAGGGAGGTGACGAGGATCTTACTCACCCCTTGGTTGTAATTACAAAGACCACCGAAGTATCGGGTATGGAGTCTCCTCAAAATGAGATTATGGAGATTTTGGATTCCGAGGAGGCGATCGAGGAGGTAGTTACGACCAAACAAGTGGAGATATCTAGCGTGGCCGAAGAGAAGGGCTTCCCCGTGGATGTCACTACCATGGGGGGCCCAACTACGGGTGGCACTACCGCCGGTGACCCAACCGTGGATGATCCTACCGCGAGTCGCGGCGATGTCGAGTTTGAGGAGGCGGGTACGGTGATGGGTGAAAGTTCTAGCTCTGAGGGCTCTTTGCTCAAGCCCGCCGCAAAGAAGCGAACAATTTCGGCTAAGACCATGGTTTCTATTGGTGCGATTGCCGGCAATGCCTCCTCGTCCGCGGTTAATATATGCTTGGATGACAATGAGCTTGCCAATAGTTTCCTTAAGGAAGACAACGAAGAGGGGAGGTTTTATGAAGAAGAGGATGAGGAAGAAAAGCAAGCCACTCCGGCTCTGGTAATTCCGGACAACGTCGACCAAACTCCGTTGTCTATTGATAAAAAAGATAGGCGTCTACCGTCAACTCCTCATGCTTCTCACAGGGTTGTTAACGATCCTCCGGATTTGCAATGGAGCGTAAACATTGATGCAATGGATCGATCCCCAGCAGAGTTGCCAAATGTAAGAGGGTAAAATTAGTAGGGTAGGTAAATCAAGGATTGGTTGACTAGGGATGAGAATAATGGATGATTAACTTGAGGGACTAAGTGGAGAATCTATGGACTGGTGAAGAACAAGGCAAAATAGTAGGGAAGAACCCTTGGCAAGGATTTGTCACCCAATTTAGCAAGAGTCAAATGCAACTTCTCTCTAGAAAGAGTGTTTCTCTCTCTAGAATAGCTCTTTGAGTCTGTCTAGTCGTCCTCCCCAAATGAGAGGAGAGTGCCCTATTTATAGGCCACTCGACCTCTCCTCTGAGCCGAGTGGACTAATAAAATTTGGACACGTGTCGCACATATAGTGCTCGAATATTCCTTTCGTACTGTCAGGTTGCGGCCGCGACACTCGTGGGAGGGTCCCGGGGGTGCTAATCCGCGAGTACCCCTGCGGGTGCCTCTCCACGACAAACCCTTGGCTCCCCCTCGAGCCTTGCCAAGTCGGTCGGGGGCTGAACACATCGTCCGGATCGAATCATCTTCGGAGAGCTGACGTCCCTCTTCGTCATGCCCCAAAATCTTGGGGAATCATAATCGATTCCTTCATCATCGTCTCTCGTCCAAGACTCGAATGGTATAGGTTGTGTCACAATCGGGTCGCCTCTTGATTGAGGCACCCCTGTTTGTCACTCAAAAATTTGGCTAAGTATGGAAAAGTAACTTTTTCGGAAAGTTTCGATCTAGTCGATAAAATGTCCCGGTATTTGTTCCTTGAATTTTTCTAAGCACGATGGTATAATCAGATGATTTTTTCGAGTACGGGAAGGTTGTCTATTGGCTCTTTTCTTCGGAGGAAAACGTGTCGTTTTCTGCCTTTGAACTAAAAGTGGGGGGATGAGATTTTGATATGATTTGAATTTCAAAATTCTGGCAATGCCATTGTCTCCGAAAGGGGGATACTTCCTTATTTTCATAAATAAATTAAAGTAAAGGAAACTCAAAATTAAAGTAAAGAAAATAAGTACCCAGGATCCGGGGTTGAGACCCGGAATCAAAGAATCGGGGTTGTTGGGCTCCAGGGTTGAGACACCTGGAGTTGCCACAAACCGGGGCTAGGGAAACTAGGGCTGAGGGCCCGGGGCTAGGGAAACCGGAGTTGATGGTCCGAAGCTGGGGAAACTGAAGTTGAGAAAGCCGGAGTTGGAACCCTGGGGTAGGGGAATCCGGGGTTGGGCAGCCCGGGGATGGTCTCTCTGGGGTTGGGACCCGGGGATGGTCCCTCTGGGGTTGGCTTCCTTTACTTAATTTAAAATCTTAATCATCATTTTCCACGTGTCCCTCTGAGTCTCGTGCCACGTGTTCGAGTAAATTTTACCCTTCTACACTAGGGAATTCAAAACCAGGCAGAGAGGAAAATATGTCAGCTTGCTCTTTGTGTAGGTTGGTGCTGCAATGATTTCCTTTTATGGCGTCACATATTTGTGTGAAGTTGATTGATAACTGCAGTATGGTGATCACGTACTATTTTCTGTTTTCATATATTTTACTACTTACTGTGATTGAACTTGTAATCGTATTTTTTTTTTATATCTGTCCATTCTTCCAGTGGTTGCTCTAGAAAAATTAGGGTTTAGGGTTTCGGATTTAGGGTTTAGGGGAAATTTCACTAAAAACTTAATTTTGTTTAAATAATACTCCCTCTGTCCCTCTTTATTTGTCCATTTTTGGCATTCGTGCCATGTTTTAAATTGTCCATATCGTTCAATTTATAATGAGTTTCATGATTTTGAAAATCTCGTATAATAGAGCTAATTAAGATCTATCAAACAAGATCCATATTGAATATTTTCAGAGATTCGTATTGAAAATAATGTACGATTTTTTAAGAGGTGTGAAATAGTGAAAGTGGACAAACATTGACGGACGAAGGGAGTAAATTTATTCAACTGTTGTCACATAAAAATCGTTATGACGCATAATAAGGTCTAAGCATTTACTTATAATAACTAATAATGTCATTTTAAATAACTAGGGGTTAGATGTGTACAAAACCATATTACAGTTAAATCTATTTGTAGGGGTTAACAAGAAGAGGGACTAAACTATAATAAAAATGTTTTAAAATTGAATCAGAGCCAAAACAGGCCCATTCGTCCGGAGCAAGAGTGGGCTCGTCTGGGCTAGAGTTGTTGGGAGCATGGCAAGGCAAAGTCCGTGATTTGTTTGTACCAAGCATTGCCTCGTCCGGACGACAGTTACCCGAAAAACGGAGCATGGCTTATTACATGCTCGGTTTGATGCATGAGTTGGTGTGTTCTACTTCTAAGCATTTAAAAACACCATCTAGGGTCTCTAATATTCTCTAGGGAGATTGAGGGAAAGTTTAAACTACCTCTCATTCGAAGAACCAGATTGAACGCGAAATTTGGCCGAAAACAGATGTCGGCAAGAATGGTCGATAAGTTTAGAGAGAGAGAGAGAGAGAGAGAGAGAATGGCCGAATCCTCGATTGGATTTAGCCCACCTTGTAACTTTGGTAGCCTAAGGTGTGGTCGATAAGTAGTGTGGCTCAAATTCGGCTGCTGGTGTGATTTTGGTAAAAATCCATTTTTCTCTCTCTAGATTTCTCTACTCTTTCCCTCTTATTTCTTGCTGGTTTTTATGGATGTGTGAGTGTTTTGCAAGTGGTGAGGATGGAGGGACGAATGGGGTTTGGATAGTGGTTGCGGATGGAGTTGAGAGCAAGTTTAGAGAGAGAGAGAGAGGATGAGGTGTGAGGCGATGGAGATAAGGTAAGGGGCATGGTGGATTCTTTATTTGTTCTTTATGACAGTCCTTTAACATAGCCTATTGTTCTCACATTGTCTTCCCAAATTGAACAATAATTTCAGACTAAGGCCCCGATTGGATGGGGTATTATTTTCAGGGGGATAAGTTTTAGAGGGGGGGATAAGATAAGTGGGGATATTATTTTTGGAGGGGGGGCCAAATTAATGTGATGTTTATGGAGAGGGGATAAAAAAGTAGATGGTTTAGATGAGAGATTAAACAGGGGGATAACTTTTGGCTTGGTTTGGATAACTTAATAATAAGAAGGGGTGGATGACGGAAAAAGCTGTCAAATGATTTATTTGCCCTTGTGGTGTACCAAACCTTATTAATGATTAATTTAATTATATAATTACATGAAATATTATTTTTTTATTTTTGGATGATTTTAAGTTTAATTAAGTTATTTGACCGGAAAAAAAAATTATTTTTTTTAAAAACGTTTTTTTTTAATTAAACATTTGAATGATTGGTTGTCATAAAAAAATTGAAGAAAGTAATTTTTTTTTTCATTTGTTGGGCTATCTTATTTTGTTTTTTATTACATCAACACAATGAATAATAAATGAACAAACTAAAACATTTATTAAATGGGTCACTCATACAAAAAAAAAAATTACAAAGAAATTTTATTAAACTCTCAAATAATTAATACAAATTTATTTGAGATACAATTAAAAGGAATTTAAAAAAATGATACATGTGGTCTCAAATAAATATACTAATTTATTTGAAATTTATTACAAGGACAATAAAGTGCATAACTACGAGTTTATTTAGTAAACTTTCACCAATTTCGATCTATTGCCGTTCAAAGCAAAAGCTCCATCCGTCGAACAATGGAAATTGTTTGTCCTTGATATTCATAGCCCGTTGGGTCTGGTAGAATTCAAGATTCTATGCACACTCAGGACGGGGATACTGAGTCGTTGATACGATGAACAAGTAAAGGCGAAACACCCCCCATTGCAGCCTGAATGAAGGTGTTTAACGCAATAATTGCCTCTTGCTCTTCTCTCCTCCGTAATTGTTTTCTGTTCAATCTTGGCATCCTAATAAATAGCTAGAAACAGTTTCATGATGAGTATGACATCAATCACACACACACTAACAAGTAGTCTCATTTATATAGATCCCTATTCTATTCTCCTCACTTTTTATGTATATACAGTTTATATATGTATATTGTGTATATATAAACTATTTTTTAGGTTTTTATGTATGTATATCCATTTTTTAGGGTTTTTATGTGTATATACAGTTTATATACGGTTTATGTATATATATAGATACTGTATTAATAAATACAGATATATATCTATATATACACACCCGTGTATATTGAGGTAAAAACTAGTATATACAGACCAGTATATACATATTTCATTTTTTTAGTAATGTTTATAGCCCTTGTATATACATACTGTATATATATATATATATATATGTGTGACCTCCAAAACCCTAGTTCATGTTAAAACGGTAAAAACCCCAAAAATCTCAACAGATTGCAACAATCTACATCAGCAGATCGAACAAAATGGAAGAAATCGAGTTCTTTGGCAATCGAAACTTGTGTAGACGTACATAAATCGAGTTCTTTGGCAATTGAAACTATACCTGGAGTGATTTCAACAGATCGCAACAAGGATCGCCACAAATCGCACAAATCGTACACAGGTCGAACTTCCAAGTCACAGATGTACACCACTGTCGTTTGCAGCACAGATGAAGGGGATAAGGAGAGTGATTTTCGTCAATAACCTCCCCTTCTACAGGGGGATAACTTTTGGGGAGGGTTGAGGTGACCCAATAATTATCCGAGAGGGGAAGCCATACGCGTAGAAGAGAAGAGGGGGTGAAAAGAAATGGGGGAGAGCGTAAGACGTTGCCAACAAGGGGATATGGGTTGGGGCCCCCTCTTAAGAGGGGGTGAAAACATATCCGGGATCCAAACGAGGCCTAAAGGAAATGAAATTGTTTGCCTTTGTGGATGGATTCTTCCTGAACTTTTTAATTTCTATGTTGGTCTTGTATTAGCAGAGTGAAATGCAAGGAAAGGGAAGGAAAGAGAAAAGAAAATGAAGTTAGAGAATCTCCAGTTTTGTCCCTCTTTATTGGCTGCATTGCGAAAAATATAAGAAACATGAATAGGTCTTTATGGGAAATTGTCCGGTTACCGCTAAAGATATGAATCTGTATAAATAATTATTTTTCTATTCTTTTTTTTTTTTTTTTTTTAGAATCTTTAACAAAAGAACTTAATTCCTGTAAGAAAATATCAACCTGTCAAACTAAATGGTTTTCAAATCCAACCATTACCCTACCAACTATCGCCTCCACCACCACAATTACCACCACTACTCCACCACCAAAGACTAGAAACACATGTCGTTTATTAATAAAACTACAAAAGTGAACAGTCACAAATAATTTAAGTTAAATTCATTTATCTTAATATCAAAATAGTTATTTTAATTTAGCTCTTAATTTTTTTATCAAACAGCTTTTCAGCTTAAAAATTTTAGTATTCAGTTTTCGGCACTTAATTTTTTAGCTTTCAGCTTTAGTTTTCAGTTTTATTAAACAACACCCAAGTTAATATTTTTATCAAAATGAATTTTATTCCAGAAAAGCTCAACACTATTTACAAAAGATTTCATCACAAAGATCGGAAAGAGCCGGAATAACCATCACGCCACCTCGACGCAAATTCCATGTTCTATTTTGACACACAAAGGAAAACAAACCAAAACAAAGTAATTAAGTTAGTGGTACCAATCTAAGGTGAGGTAGTAAAGAACCCAAAAATGGAAAGCTCAAACCGAAATAATTAAAGTGCAAAGAAAATTCACAAAACATCAACATATGAATGTAAGAGAAGAGGGGTACCCAGGATGACTGTGCCCACATAACAAGCATCGGCTCGAGCTCAAATATTTGATCTGAACTGTTCACTATTTAGAGTTTGACGAGGGAAACAAACCTGCAAAAAATTGGCGAGTGGAACAAACCTGCAAAAAAATCAAATCGATCAAATATAAGTAAATCAGTTGAACAAATTGGAGTACATTTTTTAGCACTTATAAATGTTCGAAAAATCATTCTTTTTTTTTTTTTTTGAAGGATAAAAATCATTCTATGGACACTCAAACTTTGTTTCTCCACGGTTTCCCCAAGAAAGGACCTTGTACAAACAAGATCCAAAGTCCTCACTGTATGGTACGAAAAAAATTCATTTCCAACCAATGTCTAGGCAGGGGTTCACACAAATTTTTGATGATAAATCAACATAAGAACAGTGATAAAAAAAAAACTACCATAAAAATAGCTAAATAATAAGAATCCCTTCTATATTTAACAATAATTAATTTAGTTTAAATTCTCTCTTATTTCGTGAACGCATTTGTAACTTGTATTGCATGACCTTATCGTATTTATTTGTATCAAATAATCCATAAATGGTCAAATGTCAAAACCAAGTAATAAATAAATCGTTCAACGATTGTGGAACTACTGTAGTTTATTTTTTAGGAAGAAAAATATTAATATTTGTGATAATGAGTTGAGTTGTTTTTATTATGCATGGTGTGGACTTGGCATATGTTAAAATAATCAAATCAAAATCAAATTGGTGTCAATTTAGTAAAGATAATTGAATTTAACATATCATTGCAATTAGTATTAGATTATAATAATTTTTGTAATTAATTAATAGGAAGAGTCTTAGAAATTGAGTGGAACATATAATAAATTAGGGAAAGAAGCAACTAACACTAAATATTTTCGTAACTAGTTACAATTATTATGATATCTTAATCCATATCTTAAACATAACTTCGTAGTTTTTTTTTTGTAGTGCTTTGTGGGTGCTCCCGTTCTCGACCCAATCGGGGTCGGGTTACCTGCCCCTCCTGTTAAATTGTTTAACCTCGAAGCAAAATAGAAGGAAATAACTATGTGGTATTTTAGTATAATGGTGAAAATAAGGGTAAAAGTATAAGTTTTTCATATAATGACAAAAATTAGGAGAGAAACATAATTTTTTATTATAAGGACAAAAATATTAGAGTAAAACTATAAATGCTTTACTATAATGATAATAAAAAAAAAAAGTAACACTATAATTTCATATGTAAAAATGTTTCGGAGTAGGTTCAGAACAGAATTCTAAATTAAACAGTTCAGAGTGTATCGCCATAATTCAAAATTATAGAAATTGGATTATGGGCAATTTATTTCATTTTTGACATGAGTTCTACTATAAAATACTCCTTCCATGCAAAAAATTTTGTCGACTTTTATTATTCCGGACAACTAAAAAATTACTTATATTTTGAGTGTATAATATTTTGTATATACAATATGAATCTTATTTGTTACTTAGATTTTATTTACTTTTATTAAACAAAAAATTCACAATCATAAATCAGATTAAAATAATTTGAAAGTAACATGCGTCAAATAAATGAAGAAGAAATTCATGACGAAGAGAGTACGCGGCTCCCGTGTGTCTATTGTCTCCTGTGACCCCATTACCGATGTGGCAGAAAGGTCTGCCCCAAAGCACTTTTATTACCACCTGCACCAGTTGATAAGTAAGGGCATCTCCAGTAGCTTAGTTAATTTGTAATTAGAGTCAGAATTTGGTACAGTTAATGACATATTTTGATCAAATATGTTCCAATAGTGTGGTTAGGGTCAGAAATAAAAGTGGCAGAATTTAGTTTTCTCTTATGTAAGAGATACAGTTGTTTGTACGGGTAATTGTGGGAAAAGTGAATGGACGAGAGAGAAAAAGGGAGAAGAGGAACGAACGATGTGATGAAGAGAGAGAAAGGTGGGAGCCCCACCTATATATATATATTTGTGTAATTTTTTTGTACTTTAACAACACTCTAACAACACTATTGCAACACTCCTTACATTAACAATACATTTGTCATAACAACACACAAATGGGATCCACTTTTTACACTTTTGTGTCATATAAGACATTAGCTCCGTCCAAGTTTTCAGTGTCAAAGTACAACGTAGTATCTGCGCACGATGCGTCCAGTTGTTCATTTCGGTTTTGGACGGTCCACGCTATGGAGAGAAAAGAGAGGAAAGAGAAGAAAAAGGTTTTCGATCTAAATTGTCCAATATACTTTTGGACTGTCCCATTATAATAATGTCCAGAAACCATAATAATGTCAAACCACGTTGTTGTACCCGCCACGTTGTTGTAAAAACTTCCATACAAAAAAACTTCCAAGTCAAGAGAGAGAGTAGACCAGTAGAGTTAGCTCCAGCCTCCAGTCTCTGAAATTCCTTCTCTTCACATCAAGAAAGAAGCACCCTTTTGAGCCTACTGATTACCAAAACCCCTCACTCAATCAATCAATCATGAACACGAAAAGAAAACTGGTAGAATCAATTATGAGGTTGGTGGTGGTTCTTCTTTTGGTCTTTTTCACAACAATCCAAAGCTCTTTTGGGGATGCCGATCAACTTCAGAAAAACAAGAAGCAGAGGAAATCAAACGGCGCTAATGGATTTGGGTCCTCTGTGGTCTTTCCTGTTACTGGAGATGTTTATCCAAATGGGTATGTGCCGTTTGATTCTGGGTTTTGGTTTTGAGGTTCTTGAAATATGATCTTGATAAGTGTTGATGATTGTTCCGTGCAAAAAAAGTGTTGATGATTGTTTGATTGAGGGGTTTTGGTTGAGACTATGAATATGCAATCTAGATTGGCGTATTTGCTGTAATATTTCTTTTGAACATGGTAAAATTTTGTCATTTCAGTTCATTTGATTTAGTGATTGCTGATTATTGGGATCTTGTTGCGTTTGTGGGTTTGTTTTATTGTATTAAATCTTAAGGAACCATGTTACCAATCTTCTCTGATTTTTTCCATTTCTGCAAGTTAACATTTTTCATCATTTGTGAGTTTTTTTTCTTTGAAACTTCTGATGACCCATTTGTTTTTAATTCCCTGGGGTGCGATTACTGTCAAGGGCCGTGGGGGTATAGCTAAGTGGGTGTGTGCAAAAGATTCTAGGAGTAGATTTTTAGATTTCAGCTTTGAAAAGATGTTATGAGAATTTACAGATTTTACTACAACTTAATCATAATCTCATAGCTATTGCAAACAGTATATCTGTTTTGATTAAAATGTGAACTCTAAAATCTGTAGCAAAATCTGAAGCTAGATTCTAAAATCTGGCTATGCAAACACGCCCTAAAAGTATTTGTATTCTATTTTCCTTAGATGTTCTCTTTCATTGTTTTGGCTGAACGTATTACTTTATTGAACGGTGATATATACACTCCTGATACCATACACCATTGTTTTTCCTCACATGGGGTGTGGTCCCTTCCCACACCATGTGAAGAGAGTGGCTCCCGAGTGGCTTTGAGTGTATGTATCATTTTTGTACTTTATTTTACTTTTTCCTTTTTGCCTTTTATCTTTTCCTTTCTTTAGTCATTGCTTGAAATTCATGTCATTTTGATGGAATGCAACTCGTTCCCTTTGTGCTCTCACTTGACAATCCGAGCCATTTCTTGCATAGGACTCAATGGTGCATAGATCTCAATGTGCACCATGTATTCCAAAAATCGAATCAATCAGATATCAGTTTCCACTTTAATGAAATATGATTGTTACAACCGATGGTCCTTTCTCTTATGACCAATACAATTTGATCAAGCCCTTATTGATGTCCGATGAACCTGATATTTTGCATTGAGTGACAAACGCATCTAGACTTACAAAATAAGTGGCTCGGATCGTCAAATGAGACCTTTGATGTTCCCATTTTGCATCACATGAGAGGATCTTGATTCCTGCCCTTAAAGCAAGTTGCGATTGTTATACTCTTTTGTATGCAGGTACTACCACGTTACCGTTAACATTGGCCGCCAACAAAATCCGTACTTCCTTGATATAGACTCCGGGAGCGACCTCACTTGGCTCCAATGTGATGCACCTTGCACCAAATGCACTCCGGTAATTACCATGATCATAGTCAATGTAGCTACTACTTGTGATGTAAAAATTTTGCCCGAGCTTCTTTTTTCCTTTTGATGTGGGTTTTACAATTTGAAATGTGGAGATGGGTTTGAGTCTGTCTCAGCATTGTGACCTGGGTTTTGAGTCTCAAACTTTGCCACACCATGTTGGGAGTGGGAGCCAAAAATTCTGGAGAACCAATTGCAAGATGTACTTAATGGATAGCAAGGGGTAGTAGAACTTACCTGCCATGAGCTGTATGAAACCAAAACAGAAGTTTCATTGACTTTTACCTGATCATTGTGGTAGTTTGTGGTTCTCGTGTATAGTTTTGCTCGCTGATAGTTATGTCAATCTCATCAGATGCGTAATTCAGTTCTATCGGTAATAATTTTTTCTTGTCATATGGTTGAAGTTGGTAAAGCTTATTCCTTGAAAATGGGACTTAGCAAATAGTTTCCAATGATTGAAAGGAGGAGGGCCAAAAGGTAAAAGTTTCCCATTGTAATGTACATTATATTACGAAATTTGCTTGTGAATGTGCACCATCACCAGAGGGGGACGGATTTCGACCTCTTTCATTTAAGTGTTAAGACTCTTCCCATCATGTTGTAACCCTCTGTGTTGTATGTATTTTGTGTAGGCTCCCCACCCCCCATACAAGCCCAGCAAAGACCTTGTGAGCTGCGAGGATCCCCTTTGTACCTCCCTTAATGGGCCTGTGAACAAGCCATGTGACAACCCAGATGAGCAGTGTGACTATGAGGTTGAGTACGCTGATCGTGGCTCATCTATGGGCGTACTAGTTAGAGACTCCTTTCCGCTTAGGTTCACAAATGGCAGTATTATTGGTCCCCGATTGATGTTCGGGTGAGTTGCTTCTCCTTTTCTTGTCAAATACTGATTATGACTCAGAGGACTGATACTAGGTTTGTCATGCAATAACAAAAGCTTTGATATGTGAAAAGAGAATCTCTAAAGTAACATGTTCAGAGCCACCGAGTTTGTAATTCCTGTTAGTTTCTTATACGCTGCCAAATTAATGATACCATGCTTTCTAATCCACTTCTATACAGCTGTGGCTACCATCAAGAAGTTCCCAATTCTGTTCACCCTCCTTATACAGATGGTGTCCTAGGCCTTGCCGATGGAAAATCTAGCATTGTTTCACAACTGTATGAACTAGGGTTGACGCGCAATGTAGTGGGTCATTGTTTGAGTGGGAAAGGAGGCGGCTTTCTGTTTATTGGAGATGATCTTGTTCCTTCTTCAGGAGTTGTCTGGACGCCAATGTTGAGCAATTCTATGGAGTAAGTGTTGCCAAATCATTCTTCTACACACGTGCGGGTGTTTGGGTGCGAAAGTGTAGTTTTATTCTATCATCACCTATCTTTAACAGCAAGGGCAGCGTCGTTTTATATCCTATTGATGTTATGAGATTTGCCTATATACCTAATCGCTAGTCTTGTAACATTAATACAAACTATCTTTTCTCTCTCAGTATTCTAACACGTCGGGATATATGTAGACCATCTGATTCAAGTACTATTTATTTCAGTAAACACTACACCCTTGGACCAGCGGAACTACTTTATGGCAAGCAGGCAACAGGTGCCAAGGGTCTCTCTATGGTCTTTGACAGTGGGAGTACCTACAGTTACTTCAGTTCCAATGCTTACAAAGCAACACTTTCTACTGTAAGATGTAAATGAAAACAGAAACCTTGTTTAACTACATATCTATTTGCTAAATTTTGCATAGAGGAACCTACCATGCCGTTAATTGATTTTTTTTTTTTTTCAGGTGAAGAAAGATTTGAGTGGAAAGAAATTGGAAGATGCAGCTGATGATCAAAGCCTCCCGGTCTGCTGGAAAGGCACTAAACCTTTCAAATCCATTGGTGATGTCAAGAACTATTTCAAGCCCCTAGTATTGAGCTTTAAAAAGGGCAAGAATGTCCACCTACAAATTCCTCCCGAAGCCTATCTCATCATCACTGTAAGCACGTTATAACCATTTTCTTGCCTTGCATTTAGCCTCTGTTTGGATCATGGATTTGTGAGGGATTAACCACTCAAGGAAAGGAGAGGCAAACCAATGAAATGAACTTAGCTTCTTCACTTCCGTATCTTCTTAAATTCCTTTCGCCTTTTCTTTGTGGTCCACAAGGCTGTGTTTGGATGAAGGATTTGTAGATGCATTTGTGGATGGAAAAGAAAAAGTTGCGGAATATCAGCCTAAATCCCTCCAAATTCTTGATCCTGACATGATCTGGATCTGTCTTAAAATCCCTGAACCTAATACTACCTAAGGAAATAGTACAAGGAGCATAGCAAATCAATCTTATGAGCTCCACTCTTTCAGGAACCTGGCAATGTCTGCCTCGGTATATTGAACGGCACGGAAGTAGGACTTGGAAACTTCAACATACTTGGTGGTGAGGAGATTATATATGCACACACAAAAATGAAAAACCTTTTTAGGGAAGCAATTTTGTCATTCCAATCACCTTTTCTTTGCTTGCCATTGACAGACATTTCTTTGCAAGATAAAATGGTGATTTATGACAACGAGAGACAACACATCGGATGGGCTACTGCAAACTGTGACAGGATCCCGAAGTGCTGAAACTCTCTTTTTTCAGCTTTCTTCCTGCAAATGAATCTCTTACTTATTCTTACCCATTTTTTTTTCCTTCTTTTTCCTTGGTTATTACAGCGTGGATCGTGATTTCAACAATGTGTTTTCTCAGCCGTTTGCATTGGACATGGGTATAGCACGAGAGCATCCTCCTGAACGTCAGCGAAATGAAGACTTGTAATCATGCTGTTATATAGGGAATACATAAAATTGTTCAGTCGTAGAAGGTGCATCGGGGTAACTTTTGTTCAACTGATGTAGAGCATCCACGGTATTCTGCAAATTTCGCACATAGGTTTAAGTATATCCAAATTAGAGTAATGCAAATTTTGTCAAGAGAGTGTAGATTTAGTTTGTCTAATAATTCTCCCCCAATTTTTTTTTTTTTTTTTGGGGGTACTTCTGAATAATAATTCTCCCCCATTTTAGCCCTATTGGTTTCAGCAAACTAGATCTTTTGTCATTGCTTGCACAGAAGTGCCTGAGAGCCGCAAACTCAGAAACCTGAATAGCTTTTGCTTATATTTGCATTGTCTAGTGCAGTTTTAGCGAGGAGAGCCGTGGAAGCGATATGTGGTACGAACATAACAAATTTAGAAAAAAAGATGAAATTGTTATCTAATAGTACCTATCAATAACTTTTGCGCAGGAAACTACTCCTATTAATTAGGTAATTTCTAAATTTCAAGCAAGTCCAATAATTTAGGAATCGCTCAAGATTCGTAAAGAAAATAAACCATCAGCTTATTTTAAATTTTATATACTTATCAATCAATAACTTCTAGTTCTACAAAGGAAACAATTTGAAAATAATTTAAGGAGTCACTGAAGAATAGTAGCAAATAAAATCATTAATCAGTTTGCTTTGAATTCCAAATACATCCAAAAAAATGCCCCCCAAAAATCCTCCGTTCTCTTAACCCCCAATCTAAAAACCCTCAAGTCTCTCAATTCAATTACAGTACCTTTTCTGTAAAACCTTCTTTTGTTTTTATACTTTGGCTTGGTGCAAATGGACAAATAAGGCCATGTTTGTTCCTGCGATGGTGTAATTGACCTCGCTCCTTCGCCTACCTGTTTGTTCGTGTCGGTTTTTTTTTTGTTGCATTAGCTGGAAACAGGGGGGTGCTGCGCAGCCCCGTGCTGCGCAGCGTGCTGTGCGGGCTCTTTTCAGCGCCGCGCCGGTACCGTTCCGACGATCGGAATCGTCCACCGCGTAGAGCTCGTCGAGTACTATAAGTGTAGCAAAAATCAACTCAATCCGATATCGTTAAGTGCCTCATCGAAACACAAATATGTTGAAAAAAATGGTTTCAATGGTTTTCATTTAATGTTTCAAGACATGCGTGTTCCAATTTTTTACAACTTATTTGTGCTCCGATGAGACACGTAACGATATCCGATCGACTTGATTTTTGATACATTGGTAGTACTCGACGAGCTCTACACGGTGGACGTCTACGATTGTCGAAATAGTGCTGAAACGGCGCCGAAATGGGCCGCATGACAAAGACTGGTTTGCAAAGACTCCCCCTTGCCCGCATTAGCTACTTTTCATTTACTACTAGTGTTAAGCGACGTGTGTTGCACGTAGCCGCGTGCTCATTGTTTTTTATGTTTCAATTACTGTTAGGATAGTTATTCATAATCAAAACAATTGAATAACTAGAAAAATGTACGGGATAAAAAAGTAGATGGTTTGGATGAGGGATTAAATAGGGGGATAACTTTTAACTTGGTTTGGATGACTTAAAAATAAGAGGGGGTAGATGATGGAAAAAGCTATCAAATGACTCTTTTGCCCTTGTGGTGTACCAAACCTTATTATGCATTAATTTAATTATATATTTGCAAGACTTAATTTATTTTATTATTTTTGGAGGATTTCAAGTTAATTTAATTTATTTCGACGAAAATATTAATTTTTTAATATTTTTTTTAACATTTGAATTGTTGGTTGTCATCCAAATTTTTATAAAAATGCGTTTTTTTTTTTTACTTGTTGGCCTATCTTGCTTTTTTATTATTACCTCAACACAATGATTAATAAATGAACAAATTAACATATTTATTAAATGGTCTCTCATACAAAAAAATAATTAAATTTTATTGAACTCTCAAATAATTATACAAATTTATTTGAGATACAATTAAAGGGCTTACACTACAGCAAATCAGGGAATTCCCAAATGTTTTCAAACGTCGGAAAGGTACCAAAAACACCGGAAAAGTCATTCCCGGCGTTTATCTCGCGTTTAGCAAGTGTCCCCGATAAAACATTCCCAACGTTTTCCCGGAAAAACCCCGAATTGATTTTCCGGCATGCTAAAATCCGGCGCCGGTGACCCCATTCCCGTTTAACAAACGCCGGGAATATTACCGGCGTTTTTAAAAACCCCGGGAATGGTTGTAATAAACGCTGGAAAATCTTGCTATTTGACCCCATTTCCAGGGTTTAACAAACGTCGGGAATAGTTTTTGCCCACCAGATTTTTTCCCCCCCTCAATTTCTCTCCTATTAGCAAACAACATCCAAATACAATATCCATGGCATTAAAACATCTCAAAATACATTCACCATAATTTCACAAATAGTCAAATACATTCCAACATATTCAATATCACCATAGAGTAACACATAAACCTCATTACATAATGCTTCCAAAAATCTTCACTACATCAACTCATAAACATTTCTCAAAAAGTCATTACACAATGTCTATTTCTTCCAAAATGAAGCCAACAAACCATAACATCGGAACACTACATCAAGTACTAACTAGTTACTACCAGGATCTTCAACGGGGATAAACCTGAAATCAAACATCACAACCAAAGTACGTCACAACCAAATTTAAACTAAATTGTGGTACTTCTCAATGTTCTAATTATGGAACACCATCAGATGATAACAACAGAGATTCAGAGATACCATAAAACCAATGGTTAAACTAAATTTTTTTAGATGATATGCAAACTAAATATAACTCACCAAGTCACCGATGGTTCAACATAAATCGATGAGTTTGATATAAGTTATTCAACAGTAGTGTAGATTGGGTAGAGAAAAACACAGCCATGAATTATAACCTAAATAAAAAAGTAAATGAATAGATGCATTACCAGCTTCTGATGACAAACCCTCTGACAGTGACCTAGTCTCGCCTTGAGAGGACGAACTGAGGATGCTTCGAAGTGGATACCATCTAACTGGTGGCTCAGGTATCCGCCCTCGCTCAATAGCATCGTCCGATGTAACGGCAGGCCTTTGGGACATTGCAATCTCTAACATACTAAAACAATTATTGTACATTCCCATATAGAAGAAAGAACTTGCACATTTTCAATAAAAAAAAATAACAATAAAAGAGACTAATTTACAACAGTTTAGGTAGATAAACCCAAACAACCCAAATTCCAGGTTTTCATATAATTCGAAAAGAAGCTATAAAAAAAATACAGGGGTATTTTCAGCACTAAAAGCAGAAAAAATAGGGTTATTTTCAGCAGTATAACATCACAAATGGCATGAACACAACACAAATCTGTCCTGATAATTTTATTTTTTGTGCGCATTCATTTCATTTTGCCGAACCATCTTAAAAAAGGTCGATTTACCTCGCCCTGAGAATTAGGTCGTGGATGTGGTGGTGAACACTGGCCTTGAACGACAAAAACAAACCCAGTCCCAAGAAACCGGTCTTGAACGAAACCCAATCGAGAACCTACCCAATATGAAACCCATCACCAAACCCTAAATCCATTAAAGATTGGCTTATGCGAGAGAGCTACAAACTAAATGGGTGGATTTCGCACCCTTAATAGTCGGATTTCGCAAGAGAGCAAACAACCATGCCCTTAATGGTCGGATTTCGCACCTTCAACTACTGATGTTTGACCGAATCAAGTTGAGAGAGAGAGAGAGAGAGAGAGAGAGAGAGAGGCCATACCTGAGCGGAGGAGCAGCATAGAGTAGAGAGTGAGAGATCCAGTCGGGCAGAAGCGTAGAGAACGAGAGGGAGTAAAGAGCTCTAGGGCTTCATTTTGGGGGATGGGAAATAAGGGGGCGGGGAAACAAGGGGGGAAGTGAAATATTTGAGGGAAAATTGGGAAAGTAGAGCGCGCCCCTCTTCTTTTCTCCGGCACCGTACAAAATTAAAGGCTTTCCTGGGGGTTTTTTTAAAACGCTGGGAAGGAAATGCTGGGGAAGCCCAAATTTGTTGTAGTGTTAAAAATTATTTATTCATTTGCATCAACAATGTTACTTACTTACTTGGATATAATTAGTCCACACTTCGTTTTCCGCAACAACCTTTTTTTCATTTGCATCCCAAGAAAACCCTTAATGCATAAGGATTTGATGAAATATGGTGTAATAAGTAGACTTCCATGTCTTAATCTTACCTTCGATGTGAATTTCCGTTATACCACATTCGGGGTAAGACTCGGCCATTTGATTTTTCAACACGCGCAGGTAGCCGAGACGAAACCCGAAATCTGATTGGCAAACTTCCATTTCGACAAGGCCTGTAAGGCATTGTAGTAAGGATTGCTCCTCGACAGAGCTCCAACTCCGGCATGGGTTGCTCAAAGTTTGGCGTGGCATTGATATGATATAATGCAAAATAGTACTGTTTGTAAAAGAAGTTGCAAAGACATATTGAATCAGATAAAGTCATATTCCTATTTATAGCTAATATTGCATACTTGCCCTTCAACTTTGAAACATGGCTACTTTCCATTCAATAATTGACAATTGGGCACCTAACATTTGACTTTCCATACACATGTTACTTACCATTCAATAGGACGATACAATTGACAATAGGGCTCATTGTAGGCCGATAAAATTTCATATGTAATCCAAATTCTTAAATAACAAACATTCATTATAATAAAAATAAGTAGGCAAACAAAATAACCATGCACTACATGGAACACCCCCATTACAATATCAGTTTAACCACATTGGCAATGGACAAAAAGTTATACGTACAACATGGTACTAAAAATTAACTAATTTCATCATGACAAATTGGATTATACTTGCTATTGTTGCACCGAGTAAGAACCAAGTCAACTTCAGACACGTTGTTTGGTTACCAACTCTTTTTCCCTCCTCTTGAACGGCTGCTGCGATCTTCCAAATTTTGCTCTTCCACATTTGGCACCCTCACAACAAGGCTTTCAAAATATGCTCGGAGAGCGGAGTTGGCCTCTTCCCATGAAGCATGTTGTTTATATATAGCACTTGAAAACCCATTGACTTGTTGGCTACAGCTTGCCCAACTTTCATATATTCCTGGTCTCCTCCCGAAACATACAACATAGTATGACTTTTTTCCTGCCATCACTACTAATAATAAACAAAGGATGACGGAAATACAACAGAAAAGGCACACATTATTAGCAGGAAATTCATAAATAAGGTTAACCACAAAGTAGGCTCAGATACTTGGGTGTATTTCACCATTTTTTAAAAACACGAGGTCCAAGCTGCAACATTAGTTGCCCATTGGCCATCTAATGTTGTCTTGCCTTTAATTCTCTGTCTTATTGTATCATATGCATCATCATAGCCCACAAATTAATTACATTCAGTCACAAATCTATGTCTTTTGAAACATGCACAGGTCATAACAAAATTCAGTTTGGGAAACACTTATAAAATAGATTCACAGTCAACACAGTACAAATCAGGTGCATTAGCAACAACATCTATGAAACCCATATTCTATCTACCAGCAGTTGCATGCCCAGAACTTAAGTAAATTCACCAGCTAAAACGTTTAAATTTAACAAATCTTTGTCTTTTGAAACATGCACTAGGCATAACAGAATTCAGTCAGCAATGGGCTCAACATTTCATTCATTGTTCCCTCACCATCAAAATGACATAAAAATCCAATACTGGGCTCAAAATTCAAAATTCAGAATTCATCATTGGCCTTAACAAATACTTAAATGTAGGAGAAATGCAGTGCAATAGCATTAACAACAGGATGGGCTCATTAATCATCATAGTCCCAAAGTCCCTAAAAATAACAATATCCCCCATAAACAGGACCTGCCCCACACACACACACATGACCGGCCAAAAATTTGATTTCACTGCCAGTAACAATACAAAAACATGAACGACGGCGTCGGCGATTTCTTCTTCTCTCAGTCACCGTAACTCTCTCCCTCCCTCTCTCTCTCTCTTGAGTTCTGGTTCACATTTGCAGCCTTTGACCGAAGAAAGTGGACTCACTGACTGCTAGGGTTTCGACTTCGAAGAAAGAAGACGGCTGGCGGCACACGGAAATCGGCAGCAGCCTGCCCATTTGTCAAGGTACAACTTTTCTCCCACCACAACACCACTCTAAGCCGTTTTGGATTATGAGAAATGATGGAAAAATGAGAGAAAATCACTTGTGCGGACCTAATTCACATTACCCGTGTGCATGAAAGTATACTTCAAAAACATCTCAAACTATTAGAATTCGCGAGCAGGGGCGGCGTTAGGACCGTAAGGATTATGTGACTAAGGTTTGGATAGCTTAAAGCGGTGAGAAATTGTCAGAAATAGGGAAAAAAAGTGGTTGTTTTTATTGGTAGATTTTGTTTTGGCGAGATTTGATAAGAAGCCACAATCCTTATCTTTTCATTTCCTTTCTCAAAATCCAAGGTTCTGGTTCCTGATTTCATCTGTGTTTTTTTTTTTTGCGTTTCATAATTTCACGGTTCCAATAGGGTATAACAATGTGTTTTTCTTGTTGCAAATCAAATGAAAGGTTTGGCAAACATCATCTCTCTAGCATTTGGTTTAAGCAGCTGTTCCGGTGGCATCCCCGAATTACGAAACATCCCAAACTTTGTGAGTCCCCCTTCTTCAATTCTTTTCCTTGTCTTTCAATTTAATTTTTTGTTGCGTTTGCTTGCAATTTGGTGGCCTTTTGACTAATGGAATTCTCAAGTAAGTGCTGCCTTTTTTTCGGTTTTCTGGTTTTAATTTGAATGGGCGAATAGGGCTTCCCACAAAGCTTCATAAATGATTGATATTTCACTGCTAGGCTGTGAGGTATTTAATTCTGATTTATTTGTTGATTTAAGTTCACTACTAAGCTGGTGGACAATGGTGTTGCCTATGAAGCACAAGTACTTCAAAAATGTCGCCGTACGAGTACCAGGTACTGGAATGGTTACGGCTGGGTACGGCAAAATACGTACCGGGTACGGAAAAAATGTACCAGGTACTTTTGCACTGTTTGGGTAGGGCTTTGGTACTCCTGGGGTACTCCAATGGGTACTTTGTTGGGTACGTTTTGGTTTTTTTGTAATTTGTTTAAAACTTTAAGGGGTCCGACTGAAAACTATAGAAACTTTAGGGGTTCATGTGCAATTTTGATACCCCTTTTAACTTCATCACTTACGTCTTTTGAACTTCTATTACTTAGGGCTTCTCGAATGAGAAGCAGCAGCCATCTACTGTTCGACCAAGCACAAGCAGCAGCTCTCTGCCTCTCTGGGTAGTCTCTCTCTCTCTCTCTCTCTCTCTCTCGCTCGCTGTACTCTCTCCCTCTCTCGCTCGCTGTACTCTCTCCCTCTCGCTGGGTTATGCAAATATGGCATGTCAGTTCAGGTCCATGTCATTTTATTTTGGGAAATGATTTTCACACCCCCCGTTTTACAATCCACACTCCCTTGTTTGTCTTTATCCACATGAATTTACAATGTTGCACTTCCTCAATACACCTTTTCCACACATGCAAGCGTAAGATTGTAAACTCATGTGATAAAAACAAAAAAAGTGTGGATTGTAAAATGAGGTGTTCATTTCCCATTTTTAATTGGCACAAATTTTAATAAATGACTGAACTTTTTTTTCTTTCTTAAGTCTCT
>JADGMU010001379.1:0-44671 GCA_016920895.1 Vaccinium myrtillus | reverse complement strand
AGCATCTTATAATAATAGCATTAAACAGAACTGTGAATTTAAAAGTAGGATGACAGAACTTCTCCAACAATTTAACAGTTCGTTCAAACGCTTTTCTAGTTTGAAGTTACAGTTTTTCAATAATTTTGGAACAGATAACTTTGTGGTAAAGAAAGAGAACCAGTACAGTAACATAAACCACATTCTAACTTAGTGGCTTAAAAACCTTTTAGAGACCCTAGGGTTTAAATTAACCCAGCAATAAAAAAACCCTAACCTGTGATTTTCGGTAGCAACGGCGGTGATATGCAACAGTTGGTGGCGGATGGCGCTAGGAAACGGTGGTTGGGTTGAGAGAGAGAGAGGGAGAGTAAAGAAGCTTGCAAATAAGCATGTACATTGGGAGAAAAACTTGTACCTAATAAATTATTTTATATGTAAATTTGTCACAACAAATTTGGCTGTCCAAATTTTTGGACGGCTCGAATGCGCAGACAGTGTCACGTGATCGTATCCTATCGGCATGCAAGTTTTTCTACATTGGACTCTTGGAGACAGTGGTGGAGCATGATTTAGCTTCTTGGTGGCGGTGTTGAGTAGGAATGGTGTTGTTTAGGGCTGCTCAAAAAAACCGGTGAACCGTGAATCCGGTCCGGACCGAACCGATCCGTACCTTTTGGATTTTAACCGTGGATTAATGGTCCGGACACGGATTCAAAAAATAAAAAACCGTGACTTTTGGATTGGACACGGATTTTGATTTTGAAACCGTGGATTAACCGATCCGGACCGTGAGATTTTTATTATATATAATTTTATCACTTTTATAATTATAGTTATATAGATATTGTTAATTTAGCAGACTTACGGTTTGGTTGTACTGTTGTAGGAGTTATGATGCGAATATTGTAATCTTTATAAAATCTAGGGGGGTAAAGTATTATAAGTGCTACTATATATACTCTCTGTTTGTGAGTGAACTGGAAGTAACCATCTACTATTGTCATTGTGAGTGAACCGGATGTAACTATCTGCTATCCGTTGTGGTAATATAAGTTTGTGCCTTTGTTTGTTCAGTTATATAACTATCTGCCTGACTGCCTTTATTGTTTTTTATTGGGATTTCCAACTTTGAACTTTCTATTGTGCATTTGCTACTTGCTAGTGCCTTACTACCTTTGTTTGTTGTTTTTTCCGAATATGTTGAAAATCCGCGGATTAATCCGGAACCGATCCGTGACTCGCGGTTCGGATTGGAACCGAACCGTGAGACTTTTGGATCGGACACGGATTGTATTTTTAAAAAACCGTGACTCGCGGATTAGGATTGGATTCATGCCAATCCGGACCGATCCGGACCGTGAGCACCCCTAGTGTTGTTTATAGCAGTAGTTAATTGTAAGTGCAAAGTCTGGTTAAAACAAGCAAAAATGATACAGACACACCCACTCGGACACACTCTGCTACACCCCCTCTCACATGTGGGGTGGATCCCCTCACATATGAGAGGGGGTGTGGCAGAGTGTGTCCGAGTTAGTGTGTATGTATCATTGTTCTAAAACAAAATAAAAGCTAGCTTGATTCATCACGACGAATTTATTAAGGGGGTGTGTTCCACTAATGAAAAATAATTTTTTTTAAAAATTAAGACAGGTGATTCACTCACAATATATCACATAAAAAATCATGAAAGTTAATTTATTTTAAAAACTGTCCTAGTGGAACACTCCCTAAAAGCTTGTTTGGAACTTTGAGAAAAGGAAAAAAATAAAGGAAGGAAAATAATTAAGAAAAAAGTGTCGAGGAAAGGGCGAGGAAAATTTATTGTACTTGATGTGGTGTTTTGTTATTTTCTCTCCTCTTTGCTCTCTGTCCAAGTCAGAGAAGATTTTATTTTTTTCCTTTTCTTTTCTTTCTTTTCCTTTTTTTTTTGAGATCTAAACAAACTCCCTAATAGTCTTTGGAATTTTTTTTAATGATTCGAATTATTCATCTTTTAACATATTTATTTTCTATTGTTTGAGTGAAAAATCAAGTTGTTTAGATACCAATTGATGCCTAACCTATTAATGTGGAATTTTTTTTTTTTTTGGAACTGGGTGCCACCCGCCCTGCCAACTAGCTCTGCCCGCTTGGAGAAGAAGAAGCGGTGGTGGTCGGAGGGAGAGGGGGGAAGGCAGAGATACTCGTAAAGAGTAGGAAACCCTTGTTATTGTGGGCCCCACTGTAAATTCATTTCAATAATTTGGACGGTTTCATTTTATAGGGCTTACAGAGTAGTATATCTACGTAAAATATAAACTTGATCAGACATAGATAAATATATCAAAAATTAAATTTTAGTAGCTGATAAAATAGACGGTAATGAACAATTTAAATTTAGGACAGAATCAAACCGTCCTTTTTATAAACTGAAATTTAAACTTTTGATATACCTATTAGTATTTGATCAAACTGATTTTTTATGTTGATAATCTACTATATTTGTCCTACAAGATGAATTATCCAAATTATTGAAATGGACGAACAATAGAGCCCACAAATAGCAGTTTCCTGAGATGTAATGAACTTATTAATCTTGTTTTATTTTTGGGTCTTGGTGGTGAGAACAAAGGATTATGATAGGAGACAGAGGGGAGCAGAATAAATTATTATTAATCTTCGAAAGAAAATGTTAAAATCAACCTATTGAGTTGTCGTTAATGTTTAAAAAGTATATATTGAAATTTGTGAAAAGAACATAAAAGTGTAAAAAGTATACTGGGATATGTGTATTTTTGGTCTTCTTTTTAGCTTACTGTTAATCCAGTGGGCTGACAATCAAAAGACCCTTCTTGGAAATCACAATTCTTTTTTCTATTTTTGAAAAAATTGAGAAGATTATATAAAAAATAAAATAAAATAAAGTCTAACGGCACTTACATAACAAATATTTTGGACAAAGCCAAACTAAACACGTCACTAATGCAAAAATGAATAAACCACAAGGCAGTTGATCTCTTTCATCCTAGCCATGAAAATTCATACCTAGAATTAGCACAGTGCTAACCAAAGATAACAAGTATCCAGATGATTATATAGACTCCAACCAAAACTACAGACCTTCAAAACAACAAGTTGCACTGCCAAAGCTATCATGAAGGGTTAGAACATTGTTGGCACGAATATCATTTGTGAAGCAACCACGTCTGAATGAACACGATCTGTAGACCAAAAAAATCGTCCAATGTCGAAACTAACTCTCGCAAAAGTGAGAGATATTACTCTCATTTTATAGGCGACAAGTTGTTGATCTGGAGAGACAGAGTAAGAGAAAAGAACGAAAAACTAAGGGGAATGGAAATAGTACCCACATGGTCTTCCCCTCTCGCCGTTGTACAAGGGGTGATCACGTAAAGAAAGGAATAGAAATCACAATTCACAACGGGTGTTTTGTTTGAAGAAATTTGCATATGCACGAAATCGGGTGCGAAAGTTATTACTCCCTCCGTCCCATAAAGGATTCCCTATACAAAACTACGTGCAATTTTTAAAATAAAAATAATATTTTTACGAAAATAATTTTGGAATTTTTTTGCATGTATCAAAAGTTTTCAATGAGATCTATCAAATAAGATTCATATTACTATAAAATAAGTACATTATTTTTTAGTTTTAAAATTGCACATAGTTTCATAGGGAACTATTTCAAGATGAAAGGAATATCTATTTTGCTAAATCTAATTTAAAAATGTCACTACAAATGTCAATCGGACTACAAAAAATATTGCCAATAATTCCTATTTCTTACCTAATGAATTGGACCAATTCTTCTCTGCGATATGACTCTGATTTTTTAATGACAAGAATGCCCTAGGTATTGGCACCGCCATGTTTTGGCCCTCTGTAATTATAGCAACTTCTATAAATTTTAGTGGAAAATCAAAGGGCATTTTCGTCATTCCAGTAGTTAAAAGTCGCATTAAGCTTCACTTCACTTCCCCTCCAAGTTTTAACAAAATCTTTCTTTTCAGTCCTTAGATCACCGTCCCAATTGTGAAATCCACCACCGCCACCACCCAACCCTCATTGCTGTCCATATCTCTGATCCTCAAGTGGCTCAAGAACTTACACATCACAATGACCCTCTCTTTTTTCCCGGCAGTCAGGGTGTCCGGGCCAGCTTACACATACCTCAACTAATCCTCTCTCCGGCCAAAAACAAGTAATCCATGCCAAGACTAGAGGATTTACAAAAAATAATTTTCTTACGGTCTGACCCCAATAATAAACCTGACTAATTGTTTGTGGCGCAAATCCACCAACCAATCAACAATTATCGACGGTTTTCATCCATAATACGATTGTGGCTCCAAATTAGTAGCTTTTGAAAAATCATGGGGAACAAGGCTCCGTTTGGAAAGTTTATATTTTTGGCAAGTTTTTCTATTTGCTTATCCAATATCAAATACTAGTTGCCCAGTTCAAATGAGCTCCCGTTATGCTTTAGGGGACGATATGATTTAGTTGGTGTACGTGTAAACTGATCAAGACACCTTGAATCGATCATAAAAAAAAAGGTGGACAATAATTAATAAAGCAAAAAAGCTATATTTTCTTAGCGCGGTATGTATACATTTTTAATTAGTGAAATCAAACACGACCTACATGACAGTAGACATGGATATATAATCAGCAACTAATGCCACCACCTTGCCTTTCTATAACTCTTCTCCCTCCCTCCCTCCCTCCCTCCCTCCCTCCCTCTCTCTCTAAACCTCATTCTTCAAATATGAAGAATCGCTTTCACCTCAGCCTCCTCGTCATCTCTCTCCTCTTCTTTTCTCTCACTGTTTCAGCTATCCGCGGGGACATCTCCGGCATCTCCACCGTAAACAAAGAAGCTTTTAACCCTTCATTCAGCACTCCGGTGGGTAGAGATTTCGAGTCCGAGAAGCGAAAAGTCCCTACAGGATCAAATCCATTGCACAACAAGCGATAACGGAGTTCATTTCACAACACCCGGAACAGAATTATAGTAGTATAGGAATTTTGAAACTATAATCGACAATGATGAGTGCTTCTGTTGCATTTCAATGTTTACAGGTCAGATAGCCTAAGTTTATATGTGGGTTTTTAGCAAATTTTTGTACAAAAGATTGAATTAGATATGGATATTGCTTCTATAGTATATTACATTTGCTTGCTTGAATTTTTGTACATTTGCTTGCCTGTTTGATTCTTGTAACACTTAATTTGTAGCATTTTTTTTTTCTTTTGTTAAGGTTAGATTTTAGAAAAAGAGAGCTAATGTTTGGTTCGCAATGAAGTTTGAGAAATACTATCAGAAAGGAAATCCAAAATGTTAGGATATAGGAAAACCTTCCTGAAAATATCCAGGAAAGAGAAATAAAGGGTCTGAAAGTTTTCTCGTACCGTACTTCTCAAGGAAATCGACTATTATAATTGAGCAATACTATGGACACAACTTTAAAATACAATTTCAAATACACATGTACCCGGAACCGTTTGACACACATTGTTCCGCTTGCATCTCATTGTCCGGACCCAATTGTGTCCGGGGTTGTGTTTTAAAGGGGGCGTGCATAGACTTTTTCTTTTAGTTGCATGATCAAAGATGCACTTTTTTCAATTTGCCTAGTTTTTTTGGCAACCAAACATGAGTAAACCCGATTCTACTTGCATAAACCGGAAGTCAAAATTAAGAAAGAAATTGGAGCTAGCAGATTATCAACTTTCTTGACCTTATTTAAGTTGTTTTTCCCATAAGTAGTAAAAGTAGAAGTTGGGGCAGACAGGGTGCAGAGGAAAAAGGTGTTACTAATTCATTGAATGCTTTCACAATCCCAGTTTAGGTGTTTTCGCTCATCCAGGGATCCCGTAGTGCCCCAAAGCACGGTATTACAGGGTTGTAGTCCCCCAATCACAGCCGTCCTTTTGACAATCAACAGTTCGGATTATCTTCACGCTATCCTCAGACCCGTTTCGCCCAATGGTTGCGTAGCGCTAAAGAAGCATGAAGTCCAAGACTCTAATGAACAAGAAATTGGTCCTCGTAGTAAACTGATATTGGTGATATAAATACCCATTATGTGCTGCAACAACCATGCACGAAATAAGACTAAACCCTTGGAAAAAAAAATTGTCAAAAAGATTCGCAACAAAGTTTATTCTCTCCCAAAAACTCCAAAAATGCAAAGTGGTTTTCCTGTTGGTACTCGTCTATCTGTATCTTGGCTCTTAATTCCAAGTAAACTAGGGCTCGTTTGGTGATTTTAAAGGTACAAGCACTAAAAGTGGATGAACTATTGGGTTGACAAAGTGGTTTTGTCTTGGGATTTAGGGATTTGCTCCCGCCAAAGGTCTCAAGTTTGAATCCCCTTACCAGCAAACTCTTGGGGGGTTATGCCCGGTCGTTACATCCAAGGCCTCGGAATTAGTCGAGGAGCACGCAAGATGCCTCGGACATCCAGTTATTTTTTTAAAAAAAAAAGCACTAAAAGTGGCTGCTTTTTCAACACGTTGTACCCATCACTTATGATGGTGGACACCGAAATGTTTACTGCAATCAGATGAGCCGTACTAGCGACTCAGTGGGGTCACGACTCATGTGTCCATTTCTTTTTTTGGGATAAGTCCGGGCCAGCTTACGTGCGAGTCACGTGTTCGTTATTTGACACTACTTTACATCAAAAAATAATGGAATGGAAATCTGAGTTCAATTTGGAGATTAAAGTCTTCTTTCTTTAATCAAACCCCACCAAGCCTTGTCAAACTATTTCTCTTTCAGAACTGAAAAGATATGCCAAAACAACAAATGTGCAGAACAGAAAACCCTATTCCGAAGGTGCATTTGTGTGCGATGGACAATCGGCCGCCATTCTGATGCAATTCTCATAGCAGTTTCCATATTCTCACTTGCAAATTGAGAAGACAGAAATGATAATGTGCCATATGAGGGATCTTAGCTGTCATTCGTGAGGTCAAACTATAGTGTGAGTGCAATTACTGGTTACGGCACCACTTCAAACACTCACACAAGTGCGTAAATGAATTACTGCATAGTTGAAGAAAATGCCTTCATTGCTTTAAAGTCAATAAGAAAATGGGTACCCCACATACCATTAACAGCAGATGGAAAAATCTGCCATGCTCGATCAAATTGCCAAGTTTCCAGGAGGATACTTTCCGATCAGTCGAGGTATGAAATGAACATCATTACCTCGATTTATGGCGAAGAGTCTGATTCCGATAATCTTCATAAACACTTAGCGCACCAAATCACGCCCTATTCTTCTCTATTCACCAAGTTTAAAACCTTTCGAGCTGGGTCCGCTGCACCAATATAAACAAAGAATTACTGACACCAGTCAACCACAACCATGTTTAATTTGCTGTGGAGCAAATGTCCCATACATTATATTATGCTTGAGATTTATACAATTCGATCAGTGTAATAACAACCTGCACTCTAAAGCAAACATGCCAAGAATTATGCACACAAGAAGCAATCTCTTTGCTTCCCTACCAAAAAAATAAGATGTATTGGGTAGGCTGTCTGAAAAAATGCTTACCTCAATATTAAACCAAATTCCTTATGATACACACACTTACAGTCTTACACTTGCATGGTGAACAAGGAAAATTAATAAATAGAAGGGGCATAAAAGGAGCCAGCGTCAATATGCACAGAGCTCATCTTCATAATCGACATGCAAATCATCAAGAAGCACTACGCTTCCACTCACCAAACACCTGAGCTTCATCCTTCTGCTTCGTTGTGCTAAAAAGCACCTTTTGGGTTCATAGATAGTTCACAGAGTGCCATTTCCGTAATTTTGCATGCCCTGCTGCTCTCAACTGCCCACGGACGCGTGTCCCATATGTATTTGGGTGTGTCCCCATGTGCGACACACCGATACGGCAACCTCTAGGAGTATCGGTGCTTCACAGTCTCAAAGGAATCTGGCATCAACAGAGGCCACCAAATATGCAGGGAGCGTAACTTGAGAAATTAGGAAAATAGTGCCAGAGAAGACCCGATTAAATGTGCAGCTACGGGTACTAGATTTACTAAATCAACTTTTGTAGAATATCTGCGTTTATCTTTGTAACATAGTATTGTCTTCAGCATTTATTGAACAATCGCCGCAGGACGTGAACTTGTGGGTAGTTGCGGAATAAAGAAGAGTGACGCAATTCATGGAAAAAAAGTGTAAACTACGAACAAAGTTCGGGCAGATAGGTCATAGGCGTTAGCACCTTGACTTTCAAGCAGGCTAAGCTTGGCTCAGGGTGGCACCCTAGCCAACCGGTGGAAACAAAGGCATGAGGGAGGCATGTCTTGACATGGTGACTCGATGGTGTCGTCACTAGTCCCGTTTACAAATTGGCAGCGATGGGGCACGTGAAGGCCCAGAAACGTTGAGGCGTGGATTTTTAGTGGCAGCGGGCTTGTGGGACAATGCAACCAGAATTTCAGACGGCTAAGTACTAGAGCTGGGTTGGATCACAAAGTTGGCTTGGACAACCTTGGTTTTGGATCAGAACGGGCAGTTAACAACGGTTACGTATTTATGCACATGTTGCTTAAGCTGTGGACAGGTGTCCCACGCAGCCCAAGCAGTTATCTGCAGTTATTGTTTTCTATATGCTGGCAGCTTTTGGCTGGTCCAGCACAACCCTAGGGCAGTTGGGGGTGTCAACTAAGGCAGTAGGGGGTGTCAACTGCAGATCATGCGTCGTCCCCATGATTATGTATTGCTTAGCACGTTTTTGGTTGTAGCCAAATTATGGGCATAGCATTTCGAGACTAAGGCACAAAGTGTTGTTCTGTCTAGACTCATAGTGTTTCCTTTGTATGGTGGTGTATAATAAAGTTTGGGACTGGTTCCTGTAATTCTGGTGTCTATTCTAGACATTCGTTTATACTTCATGAGTGTGCGCGCACGCGTAAGAGTTGGCTGAGACCAAGGTTTGGGGAACTTGGTGCCATTCACGGGCAAAAGTTCAGTGTCGGTTCAACCCTAAGACAATACAAGAGATAAAGCCCATTAATCACTTCCTAAAGCCCTAAAATAAAAGCAAACAAAGATTGGGTAAAACTCATCCCTACCCCATAAGGTAACAAATAAAGCTTCAGAGTTATTCTAAAATCACTGAAGCACCTAATAATACTGTCTAGGTACGTCCACAATCATGATCCCCTAAATGCTATGGTGCATCAACTTCCTCTTGTTGGACAAAATTTGGCCTCCACTGAGTGACCCTCCAAAATTGAAAAGGCCGTATTGTCCATGTCTTTTCTGGATATCTAACTTGGATAATTTGCCAATATGACGCATCTTTTGGGAGAATTTCAGCTGCTATGGATCAGAATAAATATGCTGATTCTTCACCACGTACGTGGAAGAGACATAGTGGAGGAAGAGAGAGAATAACATATAGGAAAGCAAGCAGCGATGTTAAATTCAGCCCACTCTAGTATAACTAGAGAAATAGAAGACCCACAAAGGAGAATAAAAATGATGAGCAGAGGGAGGGAGGTCAAAGCCCTTCCACGTTACCTCCTTCAATCTTTATCCAGCTTCTAGGGCTGGCATTGTTTAATATAACATTGAGGGCTTCATAGAATCATAAGCATGAAATCATGTGAAAAATAAAAATTGCCTAAAACACATCCTCTATCACTAGAAACATATCCATGAGATGCAGGTATCATGTTTCTCTTATAGTGATTTATCTTTGCCCGAAATACCCACCCACATTAATATATGCATCCATTGTACATATGACAATGAAGTATGCCAACTTGACATCAGTATGAATCGGGTGGCTTGAGGAAGGAGAACCATGTCTGTAAACCCTTTGAAAAATTTTGTGCATGTAGGAAATACATCAATAGAATCTTTTACCAATTTCAAAAATGGAGTTTAGATCCCATGCATCTCTTGCATTAGATAGCACGATCACCATAATCATGCCACAGGATATATTGCAGAAAGCAACAGGCATGGGCTATACAAGTAAAAGAGTGAAAAACAAGGCAGCTTATTAGAGGAATCCCTGGTCATATAAATAGAGCCATAAAGAGTAACACACTATGAATCCAAAAAATTCAAAAATATAAATCAACGCCAATGTAGAAACTACAGGCTACAAGCCTACAAAGAACAAAAAAAAAATAATAATAATAATAATTTTGATGCACATCAAGACGAACACAAAAACAAAACAAAAAGAATGCAAGTATCCATTTTTCTTCTTACAATTAAAAACCAGTACCTGAAAATGTGAGCTATTGAGACAGCATCCAAATCTGACGGAAAAGAGGAACCATGCAGCGGTGAAATTCTGCAGCCTGGGTAACTTCTAGAACTTCTTCCAACTCACCAAGGAACAGCACCTCTTTTGAACTGTTAGCTATGGGCCAATACTTCAAAAGACCGCGAATTACAGTGTCTGCTAGCTTCAAGTCCTTCTCCACAAACTGAGTGATGCAATATGAAAGCTGCTGATGAAAAATGGCCACGCGCTTAGGCTTGTGAAGTGGAATCAAAGCCCGGACAAGGAACAGCTTGTGCTCTTCCTTTAAAGGCAATGCAAACCCATTAATATGCTGCCCAATATCTCAAGAATTCTGCTATCCCGTTGTGCTTTTCGGACTCAAATATAAAATGGTAGAAGATATTGTTGATGGCTTCCCTAAAAATGGACCATGCACCAAAACTTCCCATAAAAGCGGTGAAGAATTGTCTTCAAGTACTCCCTCTCTCTTTGATCCTCAGATTCAAACAGGTCAAGCAATCGCAACACAAACGAGTGATCTACGAATCTTTTGGCAAGCTTGGCATCCGTCTTGGACGAAGCCACACATCTAAGTAGAAATTCATATACTATCTGAACATGAGGCCAAGACGGTTCCATGGTGGGTTCGTCCTCCTCGGCATCATACATATCTACTTTGTTGTCATGATTAGAAGATCGCAAAGTTCTGAATAAATTGATAGCTACCATTTTCGTAATTTCCTGCATAGCAACCTCATTGAAATTTGAAGTTACAGAGGAGATATAACCGACAAGCTCGAGCCGTCTGGCGCTTTATATCCTTCTCTTTGATATTCTTATATGGGTCACTAAAATCAAACACAACACAATGCGTTCTCAACTTGTTAATGAAAAGATTGGGCTTTTCTGAGCTAGGAACATCACGGAAACTTGGCAAGGCCGCATATGTTGTCGGATTCAACACCGCACCCACTTGCGAAGCCAAGGGACCGGATTTATTCGTCTGATTCGATTTAATAGTCCCATTTGAAGCTTTCCCAGAAGCCAGAGGGCCTTTCGAGCTACTGTTAAGAGCAACTCCAACAGAATTCAAATTTGATGGCTTAAGTGTTGAATCCTACTATTATTTGTTTATATCGTTTTGGGATGATCTTGAAGACTGCTTACGAGGAAGTTTACCCAGTATCTGCTTAATACAGTACCTTTGGTCCCTGACCAAGCCCCAAATACAGTACCTTTGGTCCCGTTCAGTTGCACGGAAGTGATGAAAAGGATGGGAAACTCAATTTTCTTGTAAATTTCTGGGTTTTCATTTAGTTACCAAGAAAGTTGTGGCCCACAACATTAACTTTCCCACTAGAAAATACTTTTCTATAAAAATAGATCCTGCTAAAAAAGAGGAATTTTAGTTCTCCAGGAAAATTCTTTGTCAAGAGAGCAAGAAAAATAGATTTAATTTGCCTTCACTTTACCACACTTTTCCTGAGATACATTTTTTCAGCAATTTTCTCGACAACTAAACAGAGCCTTTTGGACAACAGTACCCATATCTCAACTTGAAACAACTCAGAACACAAGCATTTCCAAGATTAAAGAACACCACCCATAACCATTATCTGCTTGATAATTCCCACAAAACCCTAACCTAAACCCATACTCTAAACCTTTTGAACACCCCGACCAAAATTCTCACCTTGAAAATAACTCAAAAATCATACATTTATCAAGATTGAGAAACACAAACCGGGAGGGTGCAAATACAATTATATTAACAGAAAAATAAGAACCCTAATCAGAAGCTCATACCTTAGACCAATATCAGAACATCGAGCGACAGCGAATTTGAATTGAAGGCGGAGAGGGAGATGTGAAGAGAAGTAAGAGAGAGTAAAGAAGTCGCATTGATGGTTCGATTGAAGATCTTGTGAGGCAAAATTACAGCGGGATTAGATGATACTATAAAAAAATTCAAATTAATTGGATAATGTAGTCATATTAAAATTGGATTAGTAGCCATGCGATCCGATATTATTATTATTATTATTATTATTGTGAAAATAGATGGCCAATATCATTTAGAGAATAAATTGTAAGATAAATTTGTCTTAAATGTGTTTCTACCAATCTCCGGTGATCATAATTTTTTGTACTTATAATGTGCTCAATATTCATAAGAAAATAAACGGTTCTGATCACAAATGAAGATTTCATAGGATCTACAATTAAGGTCACTACGGACACTCAAGTGTCTCTCGTGAAGCAATCTTTTTGGAAACCGATCAATAAACAATATTTTTAGAGCAAATCTAATTTAGATATTTGGATGAATGTTGTAACTGTACGTTTTGGTTTCCGTGAATTAATCAGATTAAAAATTTTGAGAACTACAGTATAGGTTCAGTTTATGGATTTTTAACAGTAAATAATAACTATAAATACTGTACAACTTATTGATGTTTGTACTTTAAAGCCTAAGGGAGTTAAATGTAATTATGCCACAAAAAATACAACTTATCGGATGTTATATTTATTTTTCATAAGGGTATTGAATAGTTAACCTAATCCAATTCGCAATCCAAGTGATGTTTTTTATTGCAGCATTGTGTTAACTGTTAGGGGGTGTTCCACTAACCCAATTTTTTTTAAAAATTGTTTTTTCACGGTTTTTTATGTGATGTATTATGAGATAATGATATGTCTCGGTGTTTGGAAAAAATAGTTTTTTGTTAACGGAACACCCAAGTCTCATTTGTATCTTTTCTCTGTTTTTTCCCCCACAAAAAGGAATAGCTTTTATTAAATAAATAATTGATACAGGGCGAGAGGCCAACATCCGCTAACGAGAGCAAATTTGTTGCCTCAACTCCCTGTCCCGTTCATTCGAGCAATCGACGGCTCAGATTCGCGCATGAACATGGATGGCTCAGATTTGTTGGAATGAGATAGAATCCGAGTCATTGATCGCTCGAATGGACGGGACGGAGAATCTACTAGCTCAGCTTAAGGCTAGTTCAGTAAGGCAAGAGGGAAAGTTAGACCTCCAGCTTTCTTTCCTAGCGCCAAATTTGAATGAATGCTGGTTGTTTATTGGACATTCTGAACATTGCTACTTGTGTTTTTTTTTTTTTTTTTTGTTGAGAAATAGATAGAAAATTCATTAAATTAAACCCGCAGTACACAAATCAAACCAAAAACCGAAAAACTACCCTAAAACTAAACAAATCATAACGGAAAAACAAAAAACTACTTGCTAGTTTAAATGTCGTGCATCTGTTTATAGCCTATGGGATTTAATAAATTGAATGTTTAGATAAGTAAATGTTCTGCGTTCTCGCGAAAATGGAACGCTTGGATTGTTTTTTGTTTTTTTTTTCCCCAAACAGAAATGGAATGATTGTTTAGCTTATGTTTGAAATCATGGACAAAAACCAAAAGATTTGATGATTGATTCGGTTGGGTAGGTAGGAATTTTGATTCGTATACAAATCGAAATTTTTGAAACCGTGAATCACGATGCGATCCTCGGAAGCCTAAAAAAACGAACCAATCAAAACCGTGGTCAGACCTATCTTTAAATACTCTATTGTATTTCAATCGACACTCACTTCATTCTTAAGCAATTTTTTCTTTCTAAAAGCACCTTAAGGTTAACTAAAAAAAGTACTACTATTACTCTATTAGCAATGAAACAAAGAAAGACTCATTGAGAATGTTGATAGTGATAAAACAAATGAGAAAACATTATTTCCACCGCCGGCGGAAACAAATGTTTCCTCCAAATCAATCACAGCGATCCGTGTGATTGTGTAGTCAATGTGATTATGTAGTACACAATCACACGGACCGCTGTGATTGATTTAGAGGAAACATTTGTTTTCACCGCCGGCGGATAATAAGTCATTCTCAAAACGAATTAATAATGAATCTCTTACACACACATACACACACTCGTGTATTAAACGAATTAATTATAATGAATCTATACTTCAAAATAGAGAATGGGGTTAGATTATAGCAAGAAAGGAAGAAAGTTAAAGCTTACAAATTACTGTACAATGTGATAGGAATCACTTCACTAATTAGTAAAATTACTGTCCAAGGAAGAAATCTATGGTGCTAAACCATAGATTTCCTAATAAATTACCCATAGTCAAAATTCCAAGTCGTACGAAGACTTGTCTGTCAAATCTTTATGACTCAGCCATTTGCTCAATCCAGCCCCCCTGACGTGCCTTCCTTGAGAAGCAGTTGGATCCGATAGAGTGCAGAAAGACATTTTAACATGGGGAAATTCAGAGCCAACCTGAGCTGAAGCTCGAGGTATGAACGCTTTAGGCTCTGGAAATTTATAAATTTAGAGGGCCCTTCGACTTTGGTACCCCTTATAATAATTCAACAAAAAGTGCTTCATCCTTATTCCAGCAAAGTCAAGGCCGGCCCTGGGTAACATCCGACCTAGTTGTCACACAGGAGGCTGAAATTGCCTGCCACGTGTGGCATTCAATTTGGCTCATGCATGTTTTTTCCAAAAATGGTGAAATTACTCAAATACAGAGTCGAAAAGCATCATATTGACAACAAAACAAAAACAAAAACAAAAACAACGAAGGATGCATATCACAATGTAGTGAAATTGAACACAGCTCTTATAACATACTCTGTCGTATCCGTATAGAAACCGTTAACGTAGGGCAGGGCAGAAGGTGGTGACAGAGTCGACCGTAAGGCATCAGTTGATGGATCACTCGCCAACGTAGACAATAGACCCCCAAGTATAGCTGGAGCAGAGGCCTGGATAAAATCTCAGGAGCACCAGCACCAGACAAGAAAACCAAACAGACGAAAAGAACCAGACTTGATTGTCTGAAACGACCAGAAACCAGTCAAGAATTGCTAGCGCATATGCAGCCTTTATCACATCCTCGTGCTACAACAATAGTCAGTAATGCAAATCTAAGTTCTGAAATCCACCTCCCCCTTCTTGAAACTTTTTCTTTTACATCCATTAAGAGCAAAAGCAAACAAGATGCGAAAGAAAGGGGTGGGGGAGTGAAAACAGATATTATACTTTACGCGTTCAAATAAAACCCGCTATAAGCTCATCATAGTAGATTCAAGTTTGAGTCTTAATAATTTAGTACCAGAACTTCACATTCGATAAGTTACTGCCCAAGTTTCTCTCTTTTTTTGCCTTTTCAATGCACAAACGGTAGTCACATGGATACATGAGAAAGATCATAAAAGTCATCTCACAATCCTACTACACATAACAAACATTTATAGACAAATGAGGTTCAATAGGGTAAATTAAGGAAGCCTCTGGTTCGCGCAAGCACAGTATCTTCTCTGCACTGTACAGTTCCACAACACGAAAACAATACTGCCAGCTAATACACAAGAAAATGAGTACCTCCACAGCATGCATCATGATCAGTCATCTCTTCCTCCGCTTTGGCTCCACCTAGAATTGAGGCCAGCTACGAATATTAGAAGATAAAGGATAAAGCATTTACATAACATAAGCGGTGAGCAACAGTTAATCACATTCACAATTTGGGAAAAATCATATTTGATTCCTGAAAATCATATTTGCGGTCTGCATAATTACCTTCCAAACACGTGCTTGGCAAAGTTAATATTGCCAACAAAAATTATATCAATTTCCAAAGTGTTGTCAGATGGAAGTGGCATTTCATTGGATGACCCTATTTCCAACAATTGCTAAGCAACTTTTGGCAAATGCCCAAAGAAATTCACATCTTATTTTTTCAGCATCATCGAATAAGTTCAACTCTAAATTAGGTTTTGTCATCTTGGTCACCAAGAAAGTAACGCAAGCTGTACACTCCATCTAACAATGGGTAAGATGAGACACCAAAAAAAGGATTTTTTAACTGGTATATAGTAAATTATTCTGATCACAATATCATCATTTATGCGATATACGAATTCGGCAAAATCAGTACATAGAGTGAATCAAATGGAGCACACTGCATAGCACGTATAATCAGATATCCAGTTATGTCAAACAGGGACTAACAGGTCTCTCACCTTAGCCTCAGCAGGTGGCGATACAGGGAATGAGTTCAAAGATCTTTTTGCATCATCATCGGATGAACAGTCAGAACACATAAATTGTTCCAATTTCTTTGCTTCTTCAATAGTCATACCCATACAAGAAGGATGAAACCTGCAAATATTGGAATATGTATCAATTAAGGAAACGATGTCACCAATTATGGTTGATAATTATCATCATACACACATGAAAAATGGATACAAATTAAATGACAGAATGCAAAGAGAGATCATAAGAGGCGGCATGCCTAAATAATGGGCAATAAACTAACAACAGCCTTCGGGTAAATGAAGCCAGTCATGTCATGTAATGTTCCACATTAAGTGATCTCATCTCAGTTAACAAGTACCATATGAGACTCCATCCAGGTTCATGGGAGATACCGTACACAGCTAATTTTCACTCTGTATAGTTTCATAAATGGACTCATATGCCTAATGGTCATCTATGATCGATATCCTATTTCGTCATTCCAATAATTCTTTGCGCCACACTTCAGTTCAGAATATCCCAGTATCACTTCTCACCAGTCTCTCCATTCCCTCTTCTACAAGCAGAACTACATAATTGAGCCTTTGAGGTATTAGTGCTCTTAGGAATTCGGAATAGCGAACCTCCTTGAATTAAAGTCTATGGTAACATAGCGTACTACATCTCAATCAACAGTTTCAATAACTTGACTTCATTCCTAACTGTCTTGCCAAACAATTCAATCATGCCAGGTTCGCTACAAAACACTAAACTACAGCCCCAGAGTTAGAAACCTCTTCTATCAGTCCTCACCCTAGTTGCCAACTTCAACCCAAGGAAATTCCTCTTCCAAGTTTCTCCTGAGATAGCGATACCTTTTTTTGGAAGTCTTCCCCCAACAGACCTCTTTTCCCCATCATAGTTCTTGCACTTTCTTTCAGTTCAATTCACTATGGGCATTTAGGAAGAGAAACGACAAACATTTCTGCAACAAAACTTATCAAGAAATATACCTTCAGAAAAATATTACAAAACAAAGTTTCTTCAAGATGTCCGAAGTAAAGGGACTGGGAAATGATTCCTCATTGCTTCGTCTAATCAGAACCCAATAATCCTTCAAGGAAAATCTTGCTAATGAGGGTTGAAGCTATGACAAGCTCTCCAGGCAAGTCAAGATAGCAATTTGAGTAAATTATGAAGGGAAATAAAGATATTACTTTCCTAATCAGGTTTTGCCTATTGCTCGTTGTGTACTACCACCCCCCCAAATTAAAAGACAAATAAATATTCACTTTTCAAATCAGCTCCTGTCTATTTTGTATCTTGACCTCTTCCTGCAAAATAATTTCTATCTTTTATCACTGGTCTGTATACTTATCCCTCACACACCCGGATAGCAAAGGAAATACTTTGTTCCCGTGCCTCACTTTCTTTTTAAGTACTGATGCGGAACATAAAGGCATTTTGGTCCCATGAATATATTCGGCAGATATAGTTATGTTTAACTATTTAGTAGGATCTAGATAAGTACTATCATTATCCAACAGGTATTTTGTTAGGATTGGTTATATACACGTTAGAGTTATCATTCTCTAGATAAGCAGTATTATAATTATCTAACAAGTATTTTGTTAGGATTGGTTATATGTTAGTCTTATCATTATCTAGCTTCATAGCATAGCTTATAAATAAGATCTCTATTCATTCTAATGGGCAGAGTTTGATTAATGAAAATTGATTTTTAAAGCTGTGGCCTTGCGTGTGAGAGCTGTGGGCCAATCCTTCTTCCTTCTCTCTTCTCTTTCTCTTCTCTTTCTCTTCTCAGCCCTCTCGTACTACATCAAGTACCTTGGCAATTAGGTAACACATAATGGAGGTTGACCAATTAAGCACGAACGCGTTGCCAATGTCATGTGTTGCCATGCAGGAGATGAAAGAAAAGTACGTCAAACAAACCTGAGTAAAACATGTAAATGTAAAAGTTTCTATATAACTTGAGAGGTCCCCTATTTTCCCTCATTATACACTGTAATCTAACAAGGCAAACACCTTTCTACCACAACTTCGACCATCAGTGCAAAAAGCCAACCTCTTAAAAGTACCTTCAATTGGTTAACCCCAAAATCATATCATAGTGACTTAGAATGAAAATTCTAAAAGCCCTACATGGGTTAGAGTGTGAAAACAAATCACTAACTTTGTGCACTAGAAAAAAGAGGAAGGGGAAGATAAAACTTATAGTGCCCAACTTAAGAATAATTTAGAGATTTTAGACATCAGTAGAGAGATTAGGAAGATAAACAATTATAAAAAAGCAGACGAAGCCACAATGAGATATCACTGATTTTTCAACCAAAAAAAAAAAAGATAAAAAATGTAGTTCAAAGTTCAAACATTGTAAGCTACAGCAACTAAGCCATATGAGTGCTCCATGCCTTGAACAAGGCTATCATGACCAAAAACTTCTTTTGTAAGATTCTTTTGCTGTACAGCATTATTATGCTAATGGCAGCCCCAGTGGATAAAGCAACAGAAAAAAAGTGATCCACATCTAAGAAGCACGGATACGGATACGATACGGATACGTAGATACGTGATTTTTCTAAAAAGTCGGATACGATACGTTGGGGGATACATTGAATATAAAAATATATAATTAAATATATTATATTTTTAATTCTTAAAATTCCATTACACAAGTTCACCATTATATATGTATATACACAACGTGAGATGAGGGACGAGAGAGATGAAGGAGAGTAAAGCCCTCATTTTCCTTTTAACCCACATATTTCAAGTAATAACATATTTACCTTGCGTGTCCGAGACGTATCCTAGCTATCCAAAACATATCCAAATACCAAAAAATAAATTTAAATTTTGGATACTTTAAAAAACGTAACGGATACGTATCCGAGAGTATCGGTATCCGACATGGAGGCCAAAATAGAGTATCCGTGCTTCATAGATCCACATAATCAAAAAACAGAAGACGAAGAGATTAAGCATGTTAGCAACAAACATATAAGAGTCAATGATGCAATACTTGTATCACAAATAAGAAGTATACTACAAGCAATAAGCTTATTATGGTAGACCTCCACAAAACCCGTGCACCACTCTCTTGGCAACACTTGACCGGCATGCTCCACAGACCACTTTTTATTTTTACATGAGAGTAAACACGTGAATTACCAAATGACTAGAGAAAGAATAACTAACACTTCAACACCCGCTTTTCAATTCATTTATTATTCATGACACTTCAAATCAATTATTATTCACAACACTGATAAGGCCTAAAACTATGCTAAATGGACTCCCACTTCTAAAATTTGAGTAGCAACCATGAGGAACCCTAACACTGCAGTACGGACCTTGCATCTAGGTTTGGTATGCTTACTTGAGCTCGCGTCAATCAACTATGCCAACATCATAATTGAGTTTACAATAAAACATAAACAAGTTCCTATTTCAGTTCGTAATAATTATTTTACTACGAAAGAAAAGAAGATAGTTAAGAATTATGAATACTCTGAGGGCATTAGAATATACAAATCGGGCATTTAAAGATTGCCGTAAATGAGCCGATGAAACACCACTCCTTCAAGAGAACCACCGGGCTGCGCCGACTCACAATGATATTCATCAGCATAGACACCCAATGCCATTAAAATCACCTTATCTAACAGACAAACCTAAATCACTAAAATTCCTAACGACTCTAGGAGTCCAGACAATTACAAATATTGCAAGATTGATCACATTATCTCCTAGCAAGTTCCATATAGACGTGGCTGCATTGAATTGGCTACGTAGTGCACATTATTTTTTATCTTCGTGCACCCAGAATTGAGCTTTCAAATTTATTGCAAAGAAAAAGATTAACGAAATGAAACTACTTAGGCAACCAAGAAGATGTATATTTCCTAAGTGTGCCAAAAAAACTGTATATTACCTAAAAGCAAATGGGTTGATTCTTACTTTCCCAACACAATCAAAGAAGAGTAAGGAATTTAGATTCTTTCATTTGACCTTCCATTACAAACCCAAGAATTATACTTAACATATAATTAGCCAATGTTTGAACTTTATACCGACCAACTAAAGAATTTAGACATAGAATTAACTTACTTAACTCAGCTTATCAAGAAAGCTAACAACATACCAAATAGCTATTCTATTTGGGTTTAATGCTTTATTAATTGATCAAAATTCAGATTCATCCTAGTTATAGCCCCCTAATATGTACAAAAACCTAATCAAAGAACGTACCAGTCCTTGCACCCCTCACATTGCACCATGAGGTCATCTGGGTTATAAGGCATCTCACACTTGCAGTACCTTCAAATGGAATCAAATCAGAACCACAAAATAGAGACACAATTATTCTCAGTAAACCAATCACACAAATCATACCAAATAAAAAACAAAACAGAAATTGAACTCACACAGCCACGCGGTCCGGAGTAAAGCCCCCGGTTGAAGCCTTGTATTCGAACCGACAAAAGTAATCCTCAGCCCCGACATTCTCAAGCTTTGTGTAGTTCTTGAAGGAGTGGACAATGCACTTCCCTTCTATGGTGTGAGCACTCTGCACATCGAAATGGTCCGACAAGAACAACTCCTTGGCACCGTGAAACTGCCTCCGCCCTCCAATCGATTCCTCCGGCCGGTAGTACCACCGAACATGAACCTTCACGTTGTTCCGGTGATCAGCCTCGATCTTCTCCACTCGTGCCACGTAGGGCGGCTTATCGGTGTCTGATGGACGCATCAACACACAATCCCCAGCTGCCAAACACGCCAACAAAAAAGGAAATCTTTTTATTTTCAGCTAATGAAAATCCTATAAACTAACATAAACTTTGAACAATAAATATATATATATCTGCATACAAGTTTTGAAAATCATCAACCAAACAAGTTTTCACTGTTTTTTTCAGAAAATGAGAACAGAGAGTCAAAACAAAATCGAAAACAAACAGGGATTAAGAGAAATAAACAAGTTTCTGAAAAGGGTTATGCAAACCTAATTCTACAGACAACAACCAAAGTAGCCATTGAGTACTTGTATTGATTACATAAGTTCATAAAGACACTATATAGATACAGGGGAGATAAAAAGAGGGAGGAGAGGTTACGTCTGACGATTTTGTTGGTGCCTTTGATGGTGTAGGAGTCCACGTCTTTCTTGCCAGGTTTGGTCTTTGCCATCTATGATCGAACTTGTATGCGGCTACAGATATATCTATATATACAGAGAGAGAGAGAGAGGGTGGTTGGATTTAGTGAATTTGAGCTTAGATTGGGAAAATGAGAGCAAGGTGTTGGATTGAAGAGTGGGGATTGAGGTAATTGAAGGATTTTAGCAGTAGAAATGGAGTTTTGCGGGAGAAGAGGAGCAAAAACCCTAGTTGCTGGGGGACTGGGGAGGAGTGTGGGAGAGCGTGAAAACAGGAGAGAGAGAGAGATGGTCGGAAACGGGGGGTTTGGTTGTGTGCGAGCGTGAATAATTATACCGATAAAGCTTACCGGTATCGACGGAAATTACTAAACAGACATCGTACAGATGGCGTGTGGGCCGACAAAGGATCCCACGAAAAATCCGGACCGTTCAATAATTTTAAAACCTTTCGTTTGGGTTCCCTACTAAAAAACCACCGCAATTGGATAGTCGTAGGTGGTTGATCCTGCATTTCGATTTTCATTCAGAAGTCAGGATCGAAATAATGAAGCAACCTTACAAATATTCAATTAAGTTACTTTTTTTGAAAAAAATATTCAAACAAAATCTTTTAGAATTATTGAACGGATCGGATTATTCGTACGGAACCTTTTAGTGGCCCCACACCGCCACTCGCCGTCCGTATGGTATCAGTACAATTATAGTGCCTGCGCGTATAGTGAATGTACACATATTTGATACAGCTGTATACTTTAACTATGAAATGAGTTTGGGTCCTATGTTTATTGTGTGAGAGTCACGCTCGCACGTATTTATGTTCGAATACGTGCACGGATATCCACAGCGTCGCTGGGGTAAAAATGAGGAGTAGAAGTAGCAGAAAAAGATGCTTGTGATGCTGAAATGACTTGCAAAGTTTATGCTTTCTCTGCGTTTTTCAAGATAAAAAACAACAAAGAGACTGCTGATTACATAGCAAATAGATCCCATCTAAATAAGTACTTGTAAATGGGTACACTACCCGTGTGTACTTCAAATGTACATCATCAAATCTTGACTGTCCACAAATATTTTTCGACGTTCCATATTTGAAATACTCTATTACTGTTAATAGAGAACTTTGATTGATTTAAATCCGAAAAGTCAAAAAATACTTTTGAAGGGTTTAAATTTGATGGTATGCAATTGAGATACACATAGTGGTGTACTGTGGTGTTTTCGTCGTGTAAATAAATGGGGATTGGGGAACCAATTGGGGGTTGCAAAGCAAGGCACAAGTCAAACCTCATACTATCAAATGTCATTTTCCTTGGCTTTTTCACAAGGAAAATGCTAACGTGTGCCTAATCGTGTGCCTATTATTCACACGTTAAGGTTGGAAAAGTGTATTGAAATGTGTGAAAAGTGTATAGAAATATGTGAGTGTATTGAAAAGTGTAAAAGGTGTATTGGAGTGTGTGTTGTTTTTGTTTGTTTATATGCTTATTGTGTGTCTATTAGGCACACGTTAGCAAAACCCTTTTCACAATAGTAGGTTTTGGTGACTTTTGCTTGTCACTGCGAAAGCTAAAAGTCCATTCCTTTCTTATAAAGCCTTTGAGTTAGCCCCAACCAACTGATGATAGAATTTTGGCTACGAATTAGTTCCAGAGTTTTTCAGTCCTATGCAATGGTTATGGCTAGGGGTTGTCCAGGCCAATTTACTCACACTTTGACTATTTTCCTCTTCGATTTGGTCCAAAGCAGGCCTAAAATGTTGCTAAATTTTGAACTCAAGATGTCTTGATTTACAACTCATCTCTATTACCACTTGAGTTATCCGTAGAGGTTGTAATTGTTGTTTGCTTTAGGCTAAATCCAAAAGCACCAATGGGATGTGCACCGATGGTGCACAAATTAGCATCAATGCACAGATTAGTTTGAAAAGTGTATTGAAAAGTGTAAAAAGTGTATTGGAGTGTGTGTTGTTTTTGTTTGTTTATGTGCTTATTGTGTGTCTATTAGACACACGTTAGCAAAACCCTTTTCACAATAGTAGGTTTTGGTGACTTTTGCCTGTCACTGCGAAAGCTAAAAGTCCATTCCTTTCAGCCTTTGAGTTAGCCCCAACCAACTGATGATGACCTTGTTAGTTTTGAGTTTTTAAGACCCGGTTTTTTTAATTATTATCCAATTATTTCCCCTATTTCCAAATATTATTCACATTTTTCTCTCTATCTCTCTCCAATCATTAATCCCTATTTTTAATTATTATCTCTATTCCTCCCTCTAATCATTACAAAAACCAAAACCCAAAACCCAAAATCCAAACCAAACACAACCGATAGAATTTTGGCTGCGAATTAGTTCCAGAGTTTTTCAGTCCTATGCAATGGTTATGGCTAGGGGTTGTCTAGGCCAATTTACTCACATTTTGACTATTTTCCTCTTCGGTTTGGTCCAAAGCAGGCCTAAAATGTTGCTAAATTTTGAACTCAAGATGTCTTGATGTACAACTCATCTCTATTACCACTTGAGTTATCCGTAGAGGTTGTAATTGTTGTTTGCTTCAGGCTAAATCCATAAGCACCAATGGGATGTGCACCGATGGTGCACAAATCAGCATCAATGCACAAATTAGTTTGCGGGCACACGAGCTATATACAAATGATCGAAACCGTTCATTGATGTTTAATTTTTTTTTTGAGTGGCATGAATAAAAAATCAACTCAATCGAATACCTATAAGTATTTAACCTAATGTATCAATCTTTTATCCTACATTGTGAATAAAAAATTGATATATAGGATTAATAACTTATAGGTATTTGATTGAACTGATTTTTTTGTAGTCACTCGAAAAGATACTTTAAAATTAATAAACAATACTGAGCACTTGTGTGGGGCTCGGAAGTGAGCCACATAAACCTGTCTATGCAACGTCGGTCCACATCCCGTTAGTTCCCCGTAGCAGTTATCTTTGCTTCATGTTGCATTGTTTTCCTAGAGCTGGGTTATTGTTAGCTATTTTGCTGGCTAGGTTGGAGAATTCATGGTGTTTCTACTTTTGTTTGCTTGAACAAAAATACAAAATGGTTGATTTTTCAAAAATAAAATAAACCAAACATGGTACCAAATTGAGGTCATATAAAATTTAACCAAATGGAGTATAAGATTATTTGGTAACGTTGATTGTATGATACGACCTGACTATTTTGTAGTCTGAACAAATGAGCCTCTAGTAACAGACTATTTCAACCCCCGTCTGACCTTCTATAACGGATTGAGGTCTCGTCCAGTTTTCTTTAGTCCAGTCTGGTCTAATTTTGGGATGTTCATTTTATAGAGCTCGTCGAGTATGTGGTCATGTAAAAAATAAGCTTAATCGAACGTAGATAAGTACTACATGAATAAAACAGATTTGTACGAGGAAAAAAAAGAGAGGCAGTTTTTAGTTTCAAATCATATTTTTTTGTCTTCACATTTTCCTTGTACAAATATGTTGCGTTCATGTATCTATCGGTGTTCGATCAAGTTAATTTTTTACATAGACATCATACTTGATGAGTTCTATAAAATGAACGATGCCGATTATTATTGCGAACCCAAAAGGAGTCCACAACGGCTCAAAACTGAATAGTAGAAAACTGGATGGAATCTTGGTCATTCTATTCTATAACCCGATTCCGTGGGAATTTGTTCCACATTTCCACCGGCATATTCCGAGGAGAGACTATCCAGACTCCAGAGACTGGAAATATTTCGGATACGAATTCGAACATAAATGTATTCAAAACCGTTCAATATGTATGAGTTCTATATGTATTGCAGGGGGTCCAATGAATGCTTTTTACTAGTTTTTATACATATGTGGAGAAATTATTAATCACCTGTGTGTGGAGCCCACAAAATGGGCAGTAGAGAGCCCCTAAAACACTACGTGGTACTCTCATTGAGGGTGAGTTTTCGCTATGGTATTTTCAATATTTTCGGATTATAAATTGTCAAATTAGTTGATGTATGTAAGGAGTGATTCTCTGTTTTGACAATTATAACCCGAAAATGCCGCAGTGAAAACTCAGCCTGAATAATCAACTCATCGTTTCCAAGAAATAGCACTATGTATCAGGGTTTGCTCGGAAAAAAATTTGTTCACCCTCACCAAGAGACGGTGAACAAAACCCTCACTCTAATTGGTTGAAATGGTATGTGGTCCACCAAAAATAGTGTGGATCCCACTAAAAAATAATGTCATGCTTACCAAAAAGTGTATTGATTCTATAAAGGGAAAAATTCAAAAACACCCCCAAACTTTGACTCCAATGTCTCATCGCCCCCCAAACTTTCAAAATTATCAATTTAACTCCTAAACTTTCATTCCGTTATCAAAATTGCTCCTGGCGTCTCAATCCGTCTCCTTGGTAACGGAATGTGCATACGTGGAGTTAAACGGAGAGAAAAACAACGTCAGGGCCAATTTTGGAGGGAAAACAGCTGATGTGGATAAAACCCAACTCCCATTTGTCTCTCATCCTTTACTCTCTCCCTTTACAACTCAACTCATCTGTGGTCTCCACCACCATAGAAGACGACATACCTAGGGTTCCAAACCCTGTTAAAAAATCCTTAATCCTGTCCTAATCCACTCTAATCCACTCTTAATCAACTGATTACGCTGACTTTTGGAGATGGTTTGGCAAGTGAGACCCAATGGTGGTCCTCCTCCTTCGTACGGTACGTATACCCTACAGTGGTGACTATTTGTTTAAGTCCATTTTTTGCTTACCTTAAAACTTGAAAACTGTGGTGACTTGTTGATTAATCAACTTTAAAAAGCTCTACATTGGTGACTATTTGTTTAAGTCAATAATTTAGGGTTAATTAGTTGTTATGTGTTTTTTGTCAAATTATTACAGATCGGCGTCTCCCCCACTTCTCAATAAAAATGAATTATGGTGGTAAGATTGAGGGCAAAAATTACGCGGGGGGCGTATGGGTTTATTGACTTTTGCGATGAGGATGAGCTAGGAATTATGGAGATTGTGGCTTGTAATGCCAAAGACTATGTAATGGTTTCATTTGTAGATGCTGCATTTGGATGTTTTGACAGGGCTCTGTAAGGGCCTCATTGTTTTGTTATCACCTTGGTCTGTAAATGCCCATTTTGCTCTGTTTAAGAAATGGCCTATTATGCCCAGTTTGCTCTGTTTATGAAAGGGCTTGTAATGCCCATTTTGCTATGTAATGCACTTGCTTGGTTTGGAAAAATTTAGTAACAGCAGTAGGGATAAACAATAACAAACAAACCTATCCCATTTTCCATTCAACAAAATGGTTACATTGCACACAGACAGATGCAACCTAATTCATGGCAACAACAACACAAATCCCCAAACCCAGGGGTCCTAAACACCTTAACACACACACACACACCTAGCCCCTAAAACACACACCTAGCCTAGCCGAAAAGGGTTACTTCCCAGGAGTCCCAACAATCTTCAGGTTTTTTTCCACATTACCAAAACTGCAACAACAACCCATGTTGCAGCTATGTAGAACTTCATCCGCCTTTCTCTAGCCTTGGACTTTGCAAGCTCCATCTCCACCGTCTTCACCCTCCTCAACAATCCTGGGATGATTTGAACATCCCTTCTACACATGGGGGGGTCGACCCAACCACCGAATTCATTGCAATCTGTGCAGCTCAGAAACCTCCTACCTGGGTTCTTGTCTGTCCAAGATGTTAGTGTCACCCTCCGATTTCCACATTGGATGCAGAGGTAGTCCTCCTCATAGTGTCCGCCAAAGGTTCTTGCATTGCACTCATTCATTGTAGGGGTTTCGAACGGAAAGGAGATGAAGGAGAGAGAGAGAGAGAGAGAGAGAGAGAGAGAGAGAGAGAGAGAGAGAGAGAGAGAGAGAGAGAGAGAGAGAGAGAGAGATTGAAATTAGGGCTTTAGTTTTTCCTTCGAAAATGTGGGGAAGAGAGAGAGGGGTTAGGGTTTTATAGTTGGGTTTTATCCACATCAGCTGTTTTCCCTCCAAAATTGGCCCTGGCGTTGTTTTTCTCTCCGTTTAACTCCACGTATGCACATTCCGTTACCAAGGAGACGGATTGAGACGCCAGGAGCAATTTTGATAACGGAATGAAAGTTTAGGAGTTAAATTGATAATTTTGAAAGTTTGGGGGGCGATGAGACATTGGAGTCAAAGTTTGGGGGTGTTTTTGAATTTTTCCCTTCTATAAACCCCACACATTTCAACCAATCAGGGTAAGAGTTTTGTTCACCCCCCTTTGGTGAGGGTGAACAAATTTTTTCTCGGGTTTGCTCTGGGGAATGACCATGGCCCAGATATTTTTTTGTCTCTTATATTGGGCTCAATTAACGTGGGCCGGATCTAACACCCTGTACAAAATGGGCCCATTTTGGGAAAATGTTCCAAAAACCTCTTTCCTGATCTTCCTGGATAACGCCAGAAACCCTCGCTGCCATTGTCACAGGCCACCAGCTCTCTGTAGCTCCGCCGTGAGTCGAAGGTCATCTCTCTCTCTCTCTCTCTCTCTCTTCGAGTTTCTTAATCTGCAAATGCTCCATTATAGTCCTTATTTGTTGATTTTTGCTATGGATTTTTTTGCCCGAGTCGCGCACACATACGTAGAGTGAGGGTCTGATTTACTCGAATTGAGTGAGCTAGATGAGTTGCTCGAGTGAGATACGCGGTTTATCAAGGTGAGGGTTCTAAGATGTTCGTTTTCGGTGTCTAAAACATAAGCGGTTTTATGTTTATTTGAATTGAGAAATCAATCTTCCATTGAGTTGGGCCGCTTCTGATCTTCTTCAATCAGTGGAAGTTCACTGACCCCCTTGAAAGCGAAAACCTAGCGTTCAAATCCTGCCCTTGAACCCTCACTTGACAAAAAGCCCTGATGAAAGACAGACTGAAGGTATTGTTGATAAATGTATCACTGGCCCTATGAAAGTCCGTAATTAAATTTTGACGTGGTCATATGTTGTTTTTCTATGGTTTGATTTCATGCGATACGTTTCTTCTGTCCTCAAAAGATTTTTGGAAAAAAAATCTTGCTTTTCTCGCGTGTGTTTTGGTGAGTCAGTTTCGGAGTAGCGTAGTGTTTTCGAATCCCACCTCTGAGTCAAAAGGAGACCTTTCTTTAGGTGAAACATCCCTATACCAACTCCATGCATTTGCTTTGGGGATGGTTACCTTGCAATTGCAACTATCAGGCAATGTGATACCATGGAAAATGGAGATTTGTGGAAAGAACACAGAAAATGAGGGGATTTATTGAAATTGCAATGAAGTAATAGACTAATACAAAAGGGAATTGATAATTGCATAAACTGGAATGGTGGACCGCTTTTCCACCTTCTCTCCTAAAACCAATTGGTGTTAGGGAGGGTTTCAATTATGTCTTTTATGGCATTTGACATCGCACCCGCAAGTCTGTTTTTAGAGCGGTCACATGGAGTGACATTGTATAACCAAATTCATGGGGGCACTCCAGGCCCAACATGGAACATTGACAATTGCCTAAACTAGAACATTTACAATTGATGATTCCTTTTCTACCTTCTCTTTACATTTACAAGCCTACCTCTTACCAATTTTCCCTCCAAAAGCTATTAACTCCTAATTTACCTTTGTAACAGCTATCTTACTAACCCCGAGCTGACTAAAGCTACAACTGACTCCCTAATTTCTGCTGAGATCTTCACGCGTCCCTTGGCAAGGCAGCCAAGGCGCCGTATCACAATGGTCACAACTTCATCACGCCTCTGGCCATCACTTTCCTAGGTTTCTCTATCGACTTGTTAGATTTGATCTCATTTTTTGGCCTTGTTTTGCTTAATTTGATAGTGTTTTATCAACCCATTTGTCCTCCCTTTTATGGGTTTCTTCATATAGTCCTAGTAATTTTGGTGGTTTGTCTGCATTGTTGTCTTTTTTTGCAATTACCTGCTTGAAGTTAAAGCTGATGGTGCATTCCATATTCAATAGTCTTTTAAGTTTTAAGTGTTTGATGAAACGCCTCCGTATAACCTCAGAATACTTCCCTTTTTTTGTTCCTCTTTTAGGAGAATCTCGATGAATTCCCAAGAAATATGTAAAGATTCTTTAGTTATATTATTGCTTCCTCATGATAGATGACTGTACCATATCATTTCCATAAGTTTCGTCATTGATTTTGAGTAAAAATTAATTGATCTATCCACACACAAAGTTTGATATGGAAACTTATTTGATCCTTGAAATTTAATTTCCTATGTTTACCCTTCTGTTCTTAATAAATACTCAGATGTTTTCTGGGTTAGTCTTTTGGGCTGGGTAGGGTTTAACAATGTTACTGTTACTCTTACAGTCTTATTTATGAGTAAAAATAGCATGTAAAAGTTTACTGGTGTAGGTGAAAATACAGAGAAGAAATGAATGCATTCAAGGCTTACAAAGCATGTGTTCCTATTGCATGGAGCCCCAACTTGTACATAACCTTGGTGAGGGGAATACCAGGAACCAGGAGACTTCACAGGCGTACATTGGAGGCATTGCGCCTTCGCAAGTGTAATCGAACTGTCATGAGATGGAACACTCCTACTGTTAGAGGAATGCTTCAACAGGTTTCCTAAAACCGCTTCCCATGAACACTTCTTTCATTTATTGCATGAGATGTCTTTTCTGTTTTGGATGCTAAATTTGATTTTTGAATATCCGGTTAGGTTAAGAGATTGGTTGTGATTGAGACCGAGGAGATGTATAAAGCGCGTAAACAGAAGGATGCAAACCACTGTGCTTTACGTCCCCCTTTGGTTGTCAGCCACCTCCCTGCTCCAGCAAGTGATTCTTCTCAGTGACCTATTTTGCTTAGGTTAGTTCCCGTGTCTTCAATATGGGCTGGTAAGATAGTATACTGAGCTGTTATTTGTAACTGTGGCCATTTGTTACATGGTGTTAATTAACCCGACTGTTTTGGTTGTGGGAGAACAACAGTCAGCTATTAACTGTGAGAAACTCTCAGATATCTTATGCGGGGATGGTGATTATATGGCTAAAGATTTATTGTGTGGGCTGTATAAAGAATCCTGAAATTGGATTCATTCGTCTTTTCATGCAATCAGTGAGATAGATATCTGGTCTTTTGATCCTTGCTTAACTTGCTGAGTTCAATAAACAGATATATAGGAGTATTTGATTAGTTGGCTTGGTCCGCTTGGATGAACGCATTTATATCATTGCTTTTAGTTCACTTCTGCTGTTTGGATTTTGGATTTGTGATGATAGGATAGATTCTGAACTTCACTATTTCACTATCATTTGCTTTACCTTTTCTTTCCCTCCCTAAATCTCCCCACAAATAAGAATCCGAAGGCTTCATATATCATCAACCATCACGGAAGTTAGTCGACACCAACCTGCTCTAAGGATCTATTGGCGCCAATGTCCATGAACCATGATCCAATTCAAAAAAATAAACAAGAGTGAGCAAGCTATATTTGAAACGGAAATGCTTTTAATATACGATGATAGGATTTACAGTTAAAAAGATTGCTATAAATTGTTTTTTTGTATGAACCAAAAACGAAGATACATTTTGGGTACTAAGCCTTTGAAATACACATTCTTGTAACATGATCTTTTTTCATCCAAGTAAAAAACCATCTAGTAAGAAGCAACCAAAGGCAGAGTTGGATTCTGTTCCTCATCTAACTGATTCAACTTAGCCAAAACTCCAACCAACGGCGCAGTATTATAGGTGCAAGCCTCGGTCTGCATATAGTTCCCTCTTTCATCTCTGAAATTATCTTGACAATCCGGTCCTCCTACCAATGCCCCGGCCACAACATTGGGGTTTGGCCCCTTCCGGCTGTACCAATTGTCGTACCCTTGAGTGCACCCTATGTACCCCTTGTTCTCTCTGTAACACGCAATCGATGCCCCTCTGTGATGCACCCTCATGGGATAGTCCGGGCCATAGCCCACCAAATAGCTGATGTTCGCGCGGGGTTAGAGCCCAGAATATAATCCACCTGGGCTTGGGCTAGGCCAATGAGCTCTTGAGACCCAACCACTCCTCCGGGGCACATGATATTTTGATTCGAGGTTTGGAGGAAATCCGAGTAAACGGTTAGAAGAAAAGATGCCGATGATACGTATTGCATGTTGTTCCACTGCCTGACGTGTAAAAGACCTCCAGGAGTACGATCGACGTTGTTGGTGCCTATGTTTTTGTTTAGGCATGCGCAGATGTAGTGTTCGGCTTTTGATTTGTATTGGTTCAGTACGTGTCTGTGCTCCTTGTGCTTTTCATCCATTAGCAGCTGCAGATTAACAAGCGGATGATTAGAAGACAATTAATTTACCAGTTATGCCATATGAACATAGGAAGTTATAATATGCTAGTTGATTGTCGACTTCAATATGACTTGCAATGTCATTCGACAACTCACCGGGTCGTTGTGGATGTACGTACGATATTCTACTAATGCCTTGCAATTTGTTATCATGAATGTGTCATTGTTACGTATGAGTATCGAATTCAAAGATTTTATTAGTAAGGGATACACATTTTTCGTTTTCTTTTTTAATGAATGCTTAGCCCCTCAATGCATGGTAATACGACTGTATATTTACTTATTTAGCATCCTCCATAAAAGAACTTTTGTAATCTTCCTGAATTTTTAACTTGTTTACAGATTTGGGCATGTCGGTCTAAGAGCTTGTGTCCCATCTATTTAATGGTCCAACATCATCCCCAGATTTGATAGTATAATAGTATTATGTAGGGCACACCAACTGTAAATAGCAGGGCAACCCATATGAGAGCTGGGAAAATTAATAATGGGGATCCAAAATGAACTGTGACTGATTTAACATATGAGAGTCCCGTATTTTTTAGAAGATTTTTATAGGACAATATGGCATGTGGCCCATTGTGGATAGGGAGAAGCAATAATCGAAGCGTTAGCTCATGTGGTAATAAGGATGAGCTGTAAATCCAGACATTTTGAGTTTGAAACTTGGCGACCAATTGGGGTCAGGCCGCAAGAACCTCTCTTGTGAGTCCCGGCATAGATGCCGTCTTTCATCGGACCAGGAGGAGAATAATCGAAGTGTACGTAAGCTGACCTGGACACCCCTGATCGGCAAACCCGAAGTAAAAAAACAGGGAGGAGCACCAAATAACATGTGTTAAATTTTTGTTCTCACTTTTTGTTCTCACTACATTGCAAGAGCAACCCCATTAAAAGTACTGATAGAGAGAGCATCAGAGCACATGGGCATGTGACCTAGCATAACCTATTTCTTTACCCTTGACACCAACAGTATACCGTAACTAGCCCGCCCTTCATCTTTCTATGATCTCAGTAAAGCAAAAGTGTAAATCTAGTAAAGCAAGTATATTATTTCAACTTTGAATCAAGAAAAAAGCATAATTTCAAAAAGAGATTTGACATAAATAAAGGTAGAACAGGGAGCTCCAACCAAATTTTGAAGTTCGAAAACAAAAAACTTGGACATTACCTCACGCCTCACGTGCATTTGCGTCTGTCACGTGTAGCTTATTTTCGGGTCTATAAAAGTGATTCGGGGGAGGGAGAGGGAGAGATTGATTTACCTGAGCAGCTAGGATTTGGACCCCAGCGTACTTGACGTCCCAGCTGAACTCTGTGATGGACCAACCAGTGCCACCAAAACAATGAGCCTTGTTAATTAGGTACTTGAAATAATAGTCTCCCACATTGTCGGTGGCCTTGTATAGCCACAAAGCTGCCCATAACAATTCATCCATGTACCCACTCACCGATCCATAGTACTCCTTCACTACTCCCACACTTGAGTCGTACTTCCCTCTATACGTGTCCCCAAACTCAAATAACTACACCCACAAAAGCATCAAGGTTAGTTATAAATTGGAAAAAAAAAAATCGCGAAACCATCGAATTATATGACCCGGTGATACAGTTTAATCGATGAATAACAATTGTCATCGCATCGGTCGTTATTGAAGTTGACCTCAGTAAAAGAATTAGTAGAACAAAACTGTTTATGCCGAAACCGATATGCATAGTCAAACAAAATTGACACACCTATGATGCTCGTGCAATCGAATCCCATCTAAGCATATTTAAAATTGACTAACGTTGTGTTTGGAACTGACGGAAAATGAGAGAAAAGAAAGTGGGAGGAACGGAAAATGAGAGAAGAAAGTGGGAGGAAAATTTTACTGTTTATGAAACTTGAATTTGCTATTTTCTTCTTTTTGTCTCCAAATTGAATAATGCAGTGGAAAATTTTAAAGAACGATTTATACATACACTTCTTTTTGTCTCCAAATTTCTCACATGCGTGGGTGTGGTCCAACCCACGGGCCCCACACCCCACGTGTGAGGGTGTGGGCAAATGAGTTCTTAGGGAGTGTATGTATCATTTTCGAATTTTAAGTTTCCTATTCTTGAAATGACAACTTACAATTAAAACTCAACTCACCTGCTTATAGCATAAGACACCTTCAAGTTACAACCCTCAAATACAGCTAGACATTAATAAAATAATTATCCCATATATTGCTCACAAATATTCAAGACTACAGTATATATTAAAAAGAAATCAATTTTCTTGCAAAAATGACTTTCCGAGCTGTAATAAATCTGTCATTCATTTTTACCACCGTGTGGTGCATTGAGAAAACCTTGAAAATTGAAATGTGACCTAATTAAATTGGTCAAAAAATAATTCAACTGCGACAGTAGATTGTATGAAATGCTTTTTTTTTTACTATAAGTGACCACACCTGTTGAGCATGGTGCAACAGTAGGTGAGAGTAATGGGGGTTGGTTTTCCTAAACACGATCGACGCTGCAGCCATTGCTGCCGCAGTCTCTCCGGCGAGATCCGACCCGGGATTGTTCTCGTCGATCTTGTAAGCTCGCCGCGACGTCGCCATGTCCTCCGGCCGTTGCCAGCAGTAATGATCAGTATCTCCATCACCCACCTGTACCAAATTTAGTTAGTTCACTCCAGAATAATCGGACTTAATTGAGTTAGTTAATACTAAACATTGTTATGTAGTCCTATGTGATGAAAATGACCCATGGATTTCCGACACTCCTATATACTCTGCTATACCGGTGCTATAAAAAATTCACATTTTGAATCGGCCGATTCCCAGCGGTCACTTCTGGTAGTTTGACTCCAAAAGTAGTTTAAAAAATTCCTATTCGCAGCACCCGACTACACCCTGCTATACCGGTGCTATCAAAAATTCACACCCATATCAGTCAATTCCCGCTACGGCCTGAAAATAATTTAAAAAAATTCTCAATTGCAACGACACCCGATTTCCGGTACGTATCATGTGCTATTTAAGACCTTGCATTAAAATTCTACTCCATAATTAGTACCTCAGCCCATAACACATTTGGGCTAGTGTGAGCCTTTATGAAATAATCAGTCCCCCACTTGATTGCCTCCAGAGCATGCTGCAACTCGCCGGCAGCGGCGAGTTGGTCGCCGTACTCGATCACACTCCATGAAAGCATTGTCACCGTGAATGCCATTGGTAACCCGAACTTGACGTGGTCGCCGGCATCGTAGTATCCTCCGACCAAGTCCACCTACACAAAACAATGAACTTCAAATTTTCCTCAAATAGCTTAAAATTTGAAAAAACACCCACAGTAGATAATAAGTTTCGGATTATGAAGGACAAAAAGGGAATGCCGAGTACTCACTCCTTGTTCTAAGCCGTCGGTGAGGCCGGAGTGGTGGCGCCACGTGACGCGCTGATTGTAGGGAAGGCGGCCGGAGCGCTGTGCTTCGAAGTAGAGGAGGCTCTTGGAAAGGGCTTCGGCGTAATCAAAAGGTTGGGCGGACGGCAAAATGGCGAAGACGGACAGAAGAAGAGTGCAATGGTGTAGAATTCTAGTGCGAAATTTTGGGGGGTGGTTGTTCTTCTTCTTCAACTCCATTGCCCCCTGTTCTCTTCTCTGTCTCTCCTTCAGAGGTTTGTGAGAGAGTAGAGAAGAACTTCACACGTTTGTAATTTTGTTCAAACTTATTTGTCTCTCATAGGCCAGCTACGCACGTGCCCCTTTTAAAAGCTTTTCATGAGACAGTGAGAGGCATTTTTACTGTCTCTCTCTCTGGCAAAGCAGTTACAATTATATAATGAAGCTATTTTTGGAGGGTGCTGATGCTGGCCGATCATGGCCGAATGTAGTCGGTCATGACCGCTCAGATCATATCTTGTCTAAATAAATTTGAACAGTTCGCTGCCGAACAGATCTGAGCCGTCTATAACCGACCATGATAGGCCCAACACACATACTGTCCCTTCGGGACAACACCATCCCCCATTTGGTGTGGTGTCTCTTGTGAATGAATACTGGTCTGATGGCAATGTATTTTTTCTTTTAACTACGTTCAGAAATATTAGTAGTATTCAATTGGAGTATTTGACTTGTTAGAAGGCCATACGATGATTGAATGATCAAAAGAGTAGTAGAGCAATTTCAGCCTTGAACCAAACTCAGAACCAAATTTTCACTTTAATTTGAGTAAAAAGCTTGATTTGGGTAGACCCTCTCCAGTCATCAACACCATTTTTACTCAAATTTGGCTTTAAAAAAAAATCAAAAACAATTTCTCTCTCATTCTCCTCTCTCTCCACCACCGTAGACCACCACCACCGCCATAGCCACCGCTGTCTAACCTAACCCTAACCCTAACCCAATCTTTCTCTGTCACCTGTCGCCCGCCATTTGCCGCCACCGTCGGAGCACACCCAGATGATGACTTAAATCCCAAATTTGGAAACCCTAAACTCAGATGGCGACCTTAATCCCAGATCTGCCGCTGCCACCGTCGGAGCACACCTCGACGACCCTCTGATAGCCCTCGCCAACACTCCCCGACTGACCTCTCTGCTCTTACAACCACCAACGCTTGTTTCCACCACCTCCACCGTCGCTCACCACCACCTGCTGCCACCGCCGACCACCCAAAACTAGTCGTTTGGTATTTGGGTAAGGATTTAGTTCTCCCTTGATTTGGGTAAAAATTTGAGTAAAATTCAATTTGGTATGGGTTTGATGCAAGGGCTGGAGGCTAGTTTTGGGTGTTTTTACCCAAATTTTGAATTGGTTCTGAGTTTGGTGTAGGGTTGCGGCTGCTCTTAGTATCCATGCAAGCCATCACTTGTTATATTGTACTCATACGGTTCCTTTTATAGTGTTTAACTTTTTATTTTGGACTGTCTCTTAATAAGTGGATGTGTGTGGGCCTAAATAATTCGGTAGGGCGGGCCCAAACCATTTCAAGAAATGGGCCGAGGGGCCCAGTCGTTATTAAAGAGGAATAAGGCCCAATTGGGATTACCCCAAGCCTAATTCCAAAAAGGCCGTTAGGCCCAAGGATCTTCCTGAGCAACTAAACCCGCTATCCGAGCGATTCGGGTACGGGTATAACCCGAGTGAACCGGGAAAGAAGTGGTTCGGGTCACTTGTGGAGCTCGAGTCCTTCAGAGGACACGAGAAACTCCGTTGTAATAGAATGGACACGCGTCGCGATTTGATTGGATGCATGTGCTAATGTAATGATGCTCGGTTACGTATGTGATGATGTCATCCGAAGTGGTTACCGCGCGTAGACTACACGGGCCTTGAGGATCAAGCCAAGCCCTACCTATAAAAGTAAAGCGAGATCACGCGAAAGAGGTACACACTCACTTCATCTCTCTCAAGCAACCCTAAATCTGAGTTTTCTACTCCTTCTTCTTCGAGTTACTGACTAGATCGTCGGAGTAACATTCCGGACTCTACGGTCCGGGTTGGTGCTAACGAGTTTGCTCAGTGTGCAGGAGCAAAGCTCGTGAAGGCGAAGAACTTCCATTTCAACACCTTTCCCGTGGGAGCGATAGAGAATTTTTATCCACCATAGGGTGTTTTGAAAAGTTAGTGGGTAAATTTCTTATATTGCCCTTAAAAGTAGATTCATTTTTAAAAAGTTTGTGGTTATTATTATATTGATAACGGTAAGTAATGGAAGGTATATGTAAAAGTCGCAAAAGTTGATATGAGAGAAAATAAGTTGAAATTACGGGGCTACACACTTAAAAAGGGACGGAGGGAGTACTACTTTAGAACTAGCAACGTGCAATGCCAAAGGTGCCCCCAAATCACTTCTTCCAATTTGGATAACCAAAACTTTGCCACATCACTTTCTCAAACTAAAAAAAAATTAGTAGTTTTTGAAAAAAAAAAATTAAATAATATTTTTAAATCTTTTTTTTAAATACAAAACAGTTTTTTGGGAAAAAAAAAGTTGTTCTTTTTTAAAAAGCTAGTTTTCAAAAATGAGTTCTTGAAAAACTTTTAAGAAAAACTTTTTTCCAGAAAAAATTAAAACAATTTTCCAATAAAAACTTTTTTTTAGTAAAAAGAGTTTTAGAGAAAATATTATATTTTGAAAAAAAAACAAAACAAAAATTTAAATAAGAAGAGTGGACCCACATTAATGTGACAATTAAGAATGGATGATTAAATAGTTCATCATTTAGATGAGGGATAAAAAAAGGGGTGATAAGGAGGGTGGATCATGCAATATCATGCCAAAAGACTTTCTTGCCCTTGTAATGCATATATTAGATTATGTATTTATATAATTATATAAAGACCAATATTTATTGTTTTGTTATTTTTGTCAAAAATTATGTTATAATGGAGTAATTCATTTCAATATTCTTTTATAATTTTTTTATATCGAATTAAATATCTCTATTAGTAGTTTAACTTGGTGCAAAAGAATAAAAAATTGTATGCGAAAGTACTTTATTTTTTTATTCGAAGGATATTGCAAAGCAAGTTAACAAGCGAACAACGTAAAATTCTAAAGTATAAAATTTTAATTTTTTTTTATCGAATTAAAGATTTTTGTTAGTAGTTTAATTTGCTTAAAAAATAAAAAATTTTGCGCGTAAGTATTTTATTTTGTGATCCAAAGGAAATTGCATGGGGGGTAGGGAGGTAAAATGGGTGAATAACTCCCCTGACTAAATATAAGCAATATAAGCACCCCTGCTTATATTTAGTCATTGTTTGCCCTGACTAATTGGAGAAGTAGGATGAGTGGGTGTTTTTCGGTTGCCAAACCATAGATATATATATGAAGGAGAAGGGGGACTATTTACCTCAATTCACCTCATCCCTCTTCTTTTTACACCATCCAAACGGGCCCTAAGTACCTCACAGGCCGTTTGGATGACGTATTAGTTTGAGAGAGATTAAATAGTAAGGGGGGGTAAAATAGTATGAGTGATTAAATAAGAATGGTGGACCCACATTGATGTGATAGTTAAGAAGGGGGATTAAATAGTCCAAGATTTGGATGATGGTTTAAAAAGGAGGGATAAAGAGGCTGGATGATGTAAAAACAATCAAATTGACTATATTGCCCTTGTCAATGCCCATATTAGATTATGCATTTAAAATAACTATAAATATATAAAAAAAAATACTTGTTTTGCTCTATTTGTCAGTAATTAAGTTATATTTTTTTATGTTTGTCAATAATTAATTGTAAATAACGAAAAAAAAATCATTTTAAATGCTCTCCACTCCCACTTCATTGTAAATAACGGGAAAAAAAAAACCCAGCCCTACTTTATCTCTTTACCTAGTCCAAAAAGTCATTTCCTATTCTCAAGTCAAAATGCTCTTCTTCTTCTTGGAAGGCCGGAACTTGCAGCGGCATGAATAGTGAACCGAGCTCCTCGATCGACGACGCAACAAAACATCAGAACTCTCCGACCGGCAAGTTTTCATCGGAACTCTTCTCTCTTCTTCGTTCTACTTTCTCCCCTTTTTTCGTCCTTCCTTTAGTATTTGTTTTTGTCGCCGGATTACTCACCGGAGTAGGCCGGAACTTGCTGGATCTGACCGGTATTGCAGAGCTGTGGGCTAGATTATTTAGTCGGCGACTATTTAGTCAGGGTGTGTATTTTGCATCCAAAACATGGGTTAAACATCCAATCACCCTTTATCCCCTGATTGCTTCATCCCTCCCCCATAAACGACATCCAAACGACGCCTCAGAGATATCTGAACTAAAGGATGGGTAAACTCTTCAATATCAGGACCTTTTTTTTTTTTTTTGTTAACCATAAACATAAGAAATTCAATATCAGGACTTGCCCACTAGGCTTTATTCCTTCGGTCTCACGTATTCGATCTAGGAGATAGGAAACTTGGGACTATTTACAAATGATTAGCTAACAGCGACAATTATACATAAATAATCATTAATTAGTCAACCAGTCGTACAAGGAATGTTAAACTTATCAATGGTCTGAAAACTTAAATTTTGAGTAGGTATTTTGGTCAATTAATTAATCCAATTAACAGAATAAACTTATCATTGTGATGTTACATGGTACTGGACATTTTGGACCAGATAGTTCCCTTCCACCCGTTACTCGTCTTCACTTCACATGATACATGTCACAACTGGAACTTCTACTTCTACAGTAAGTAATAAGTCAATGGGACATAATTTGAATACTAGAATAAGGAGGGATTCAACTGTTATATCAATGTCGAAAAATAACACTTCGCCTATAAAATCCTCCGCGCGTGCCTAAATGTTATATCAATGTCGAAAAATAACACTTCGCCTATAAAATCCTCCGCGCGTGCCTAAATTTTAGATGTACCATTGATATAGTTTTGGATAGTTCCTGAATCACGTGAAAATTTTAAAACATATAAAACTATTTTCGTTTGATCGAATGACCGAAAAGAAGAAGGATTTGAGCGTAGAGGATTTGAACCCGAATTAATTAACTTCTTTTTTTTGTTGAAAGAGTTAGAACTTTGAGCAATAGATGTTGAAATAACAGTTTCCAGGAAAATTTGGCACAACAAATAGAGCCATTTATAGAAAACTGTGTGCTACTTTTATACAAGGTGTTGAATGCCTAACTGAGAAAAATATAAAAGACGACAGAACCCTTTTAGCAAGACAATGAGCCCGGTAGGGCTGCAAATGAGTCGAGCTACTTGTCTTCTTGAGGATCTGAGAGTTTTGGAATGCTCCAAATTCAGACAAGACAAAGCATCCTCGACTGCTTACCTAATCAAAAACATCTCTGAACAGAGTTCTAGCGCCATCGTTTAAAAAGACTCATTAAGAAATTAGTCAAAGCAAATGAAGCATGTCCATCATGCGGAAAGACCTTTTTTGCTAATCAAAAAAAAAAAAAAAAAAAAGTAATTATCTAATTCAAAAATTTACAACCGAGCGCGTAGAGCTTCAAATTTTTTCAACTCCTAAGAACGAAAGCTGCTCAAACACTATAGCGCTCCATTGGTTCGCCGCCATAGAACTCAAGAGTTACACCTACTTTTTTTTCTGCCCGATAAATATCTTTGTGGTCAACTTTTGAAATCAAGCGAAAAGAAAGCTTGGACATATTATGTCTGCGCTTGCATAACAAAAAAATGGCCACTGTGTTCACTCCTATAAGTGGTTTGTAACTTAGGCTTAGTTTTCACTACAGTATTTTTGAATTATAAGTTGTCAAATCAAAAAGTTATTCTCTTCACATACATCAATTGATTTGACAACTTATAATTCAAAGATACCAAAACTATCGTAGTAGAAACTCACCTTTTATTTTAGTCACCAAATATCTGGAAGGTTTTTAAATAGGTTTTTAGCAAACTGTTTTACGAGACATGTCTTTCTCTCATAATACATTTACCAAAAAAAGCTTTAAATTTTTTTGCTACAAAAAGACAGTTTTCTGGAACAATACCTAAGTGGATTTCCACTGCAAAGTTATGGGTTAAATCATCAATCTAGACCCCACCCTATTTGATGGGGAAATAACAGCCTCTGAATTTCTAGTGATTAGGCCAATCAATTCGAGATCACTACAGTAGTAGTAGATTAAGTAATATTTATGATCTCATTTTTGGGACATCATAATTCTAATGATATCTCGTGCTAGTAAAAAGTTTTGGCATTATTATCAAACCATATGATGGTAACACTACAATAATTTTCAAAAAGTAACCAATTGTGCACCTAAAAAGTAGAGACAGTCGCTTTCTAAACTTATCACCAGTCATTTTAGTCCATGTTAATTTGATTCATTTTTTTTACCTTTTATTTTGAATCTCAACTTTCAATTTTACTTGGACTCGAAAGTTCGTGACATGAGATAATCAACTAATTTATGCACATCTCAACTTATAATCTGAAAATGTCAATTTCCTCGTTCGATAAGGAAGTCCATCTCTCTTATAATACCCATATTTCCATCTCTTATACAAATTATTAAAGGATAAAAAAACGCAAGCATGTTGATCCATAAAAATTTAACGCAAGATTAACAAAATCGAAATAAATTTAAAAAGACAGTTCCACTAGAACAAGGGCTAATTACCTGCTCTGTTTCTATCATCTGTTGATCTTAATACTTAAACAAATCTTACAACTTACTTAAAACTTATCCTAAATGATATACTTGCTACAATGTTATCCTAAACCATATAAATTACTTTATACTTGCCACAATATTAGAATAAAATTCCGGACGTAACCATTTTAAAATCCGTTTAATACACGTGACTCCTATATCGAACAACTCCGGATACAATTGGATCCCACAACATCCTGTCCCGTCTTCATTTTTGTAAACCCCTAGCTAGCACTGCTGTAGCAAGTAGAGTAGCAGTGAAATTCTAGTCCCTAGTAAAAACAAATTCGTTCTAGTATAACCCTAGCTAGCTGGCTACAAACTCATTAAAATGTCGGTTGCAGCAGCATGTTAAAAATGACCAGGAACACACCCAGAGTTGCCCAGTGATTAGGGCGAGTCTTCCTGACTTTAAGAAGATGAATTAATCTCTTTAATCATAAGTTCATTTCTCATTGAGAGGACCAATGTTAAATGGGATAAAACCAATTTGAGTTTCCAACTCAAAGTCAAATGTCTCCTCAAAGTTAATTTGGGTTATTGATATAGGTTCAATTAGTGGCATTCTGTAGGACTGTCCCTTCGACCAAGGAGCGATTACTGTTTAGTGGACCTCCAAAGTGACGATCCCTCTTCACCGATTAATAAGAGGCGTCCATTTGTGGAGGACCCCCACTTTGTTCCCCCGGCCGACATTCGGGTAAGAACTCATGTAGTAGTAAATGATGAACATATCGTACAGCAGCAGAGTTGTTCATTAATTTTAAATTATTTTTTTGAGTGGCTCTATAAAAAATTAATTTAGGAGTGCTTTGGGAAAAAAGCAAAATTTGGTTTTTTAGTTTTTTGGTTTTGTCTTTATTCAATTTTTTTGTTTTCTTTTGCATTTTTAGTTTTCCAATTTTCATTTTATAGATTCGAATCGAAGAAAAATCCAAAAATAAACTAGTTTAATTTGGTTTATTTTTGCTTTATTCAAAAAAATTATTAGTTTTGACCATAAAACTATACTTTTTGGATTCGGAAAAATACAACTATTCACGAAATGAGGACACTCATCAAATGCAAAACTATCAAATGCAAAAAAATTTGAATAAAGACAAAACCAAAAAATCAGTTCTGCGTTTTTTTGCCAAAGAACCCCTCAATCGGATAAGTGTAAATTGTACGTATTCGAGAGAGTAATTGGAGCAGGAATCTGTTGTGGATTTATGACCATACTCACCATAGAACTACACCGCTATCTCTTGGTTGGCCCCAACTTCTTGATAGAAGACAACCAAAATAGGGTCACAGCAATGACTGATTTTGTTTCGGGATAGTTCGTGATGTTCACATCGGCTTATAATATGCCACTCTATGAAGGATTGGTTCAACCTCATCACATAAAAATGTTTTTGTTCTTTCTGACATTTTTCTTGGTTCAGTTCTTATGGAGCAGTCTAATAACTTTGCGCAACTGACGGTTTTTGTATCTTGAAGAAAACGCAACGATAGTGGTAAGGTGGATGTTCTACGCAGCGATAGTGGTAAGGCGTTTGTTCTTCCTTCAATTGGAATTTATGCTGATTTTTTTTTTTGTTGCAACTCTTGCCTCACCATAATATGTTCTCTATTGGTACCGACAAAATTATCAACGTTTGACAAATATTTTTTTTTTCTTCTTCTTTTATTTTTAACCCTTACCAACAAAGAGATAAATTTATTTTCTTCCAGTACTGCCCTTTCGATTGGATCTTTCTCATTATCTTTTGATAGTATCCTATTTTTATTGCAAAATCTAAAATCCATGCAACATGACTAGTTGTCGGTGCTATATAAAGAACCTTCGAAATGGCAGACTACGTTGTTGGAGCAGCTAATACTTGACCGTTACAGCGACAATCGATTCTTATTAGTGTCGTTTGGTATTTCCGATACCATTACACCTTAGCCGTTACCGTTATTTAAAACCCTATATGTGTGAGGACTCAAGAATACATAACTACGCTATTATACATGCCCAAGCCAAAGAATGAACAAAAGCATATACGGATGAACTTTTCCAATAGTGATTGTAGATTTGTAGGAGCGCCATTTAAAATTACTCTACTATGCTCTTTTGATTATTTAAAACAATTACTGTAATTACTATTACCAAATTAACACCAAGAATTCTGAAAAAGGAATTTCCTTTTGGAAGACGACAAACGCTGCTAATCCATCCAAGTCGTCCATTTTGGCAATCAACGGTTCAGATTTGCAAATGCATTACTACATAATGCCCTTCGACCAGTAAGGATGTAGCTGTAAATCTGAACCGTTGATTGGGCTGAGATCAAAAATTGGTAGGGCCTATTGTTTCTCACACACAACAGAGCCCTCGGGGTTCCAAAGAATTGGGTAGAGAGAGAAATGTTGGTGTTTAAATTTAAGGGTTGAATTGAATACTTGCTGGTATACCGAATATATCATTATCATGGTATGGTCTTTACATTTATGTGGGAAAATATTCGAGATGACACAAAATCTAGCCTCATGACTATATCGTCCTTTTGATTCAATAATATTCTCAACCATAAAAGTGTTCCTACAAAAGTGTTCCACAAACTGGGTGGCGCTCAGGGAACTGCTGGAAACGAGTTATTACCAAATCAGGGAACTGCATTTAACGAAATTACGCGAGTACATCTATCAGGGAACTCCCGAAAATCCAA
>JADGMU010001378.1:0-47172 GCA_016920895.1 Vaccinium myrtillus | reverse complement strand
TATCATAATTTTTGTACTATATTTTTACCATGTTTTTAGCACGGTAAAATTTACCATGTACCATGCTTCATGATTTACCATGTTCCTTCTTGATTTATCATGTTTTTTGCATGATTTTTCAACAAGTTCATGATGTTTGTCGAAATGTTTGGTGTACGAAAGTTACAAATTTACCATGTTTCTCGTATTTGTTTTCAAAATTTATCATAATTTATGTATAATAATTTTCCCATATTTTAACATGATTTTTCGACAAGTTCTTGTGTTTGTTGCTGGTTTGATTGGATTGCTATTAGTTTATCCTATTTATGATAAGTTTATCGTATTTATGCTCTATGTTATTTTTATCTCAAATTTTGTTTTAAAATTTTAGAGGGAAGAGAGATTTGGGCGATAGAAGAGAGGGAGATTGAGATAAATTAGAGACTATTAGGGGGGGAGAGAGATGATAAGGAGAGAGAAAAGGGTAGTTTGGGATTTATATGAATTTCAGGATGAAAATATCATTCCTAAAAGTAACCGGGATGAAAACATAAGTTATACTAGGTTGGAGGATCAATATATAAGTGCCCCTATAAAATAATCGTTCATAATTTTTTGGAATTTTTTGCAGCAAATGAAGATCTTTAATTTGGTGCAAATAAATCCAACAATTATGTATGTCAGCACTATATTTTTTTGAACCGAAATTTTCACGTCTTTTTGTAGTAGAGCATTTTTTTTGGGATAGATGGAGAGTTTATTATAAGGTTTGTAATGTGAAGAACTTTGCGCATGGATGTTTTGCATTTTTCTTAGGTTACGTGTGATATATTGATGAAGAAAATTGTGCATAATGAAATTTGTGTTAACCAGATATTAATACTTCTTGTGGATATACCTTGTTGTTTGACTTCGACTATAACTAATTGTGATTGGAAATTAGCACATGTGTGACAGTATATGCAGTTGCGGAGATGCTCAATGCGGAGGTAAAAATCACATGTATTCATAAATTAATAATAAAATATCATCATTATGTACTAATAATAATACAATTTTAAGGGAAACTTTCTCAATAATTTTTAGAAATATAACCTACATATAGTGGAATTAATGGTATAACTGGTGGTGTGCATGGGCCAAGCCCCCACTTGCACCCCTAGGTCCGCCCTAAGTATATGGTGTTTAATTCTTATCCTTAGAAACACGTCTATGATAGAGATGTTTCCAAAAATATACGAAAGTGATGTGCGTACACTATACTTGGGTACCCCAAGTGTACACAAGCTCATCTCAACCGTCCAAAAGCGTTTTGGACGTTCCGGATTTTAAACAAACTATTCGCGCGAATAATTTAAACTCTTTGCGAGAATAGTTTGTAACAAACCCGGAATGTCCAAAACGCTTTTGGACAGTTGAGATGGGCTGGTGTGCACTTGGGGTACTCAAGTGTGGTGCACCCATAGATGCGTTGAAAAAATATGAGCACCCACCCAAAAAAGTACCTACAAATCAATCTCCTTTGAACAACCCAACACGCTTCGCGATTTCAGCTATGAAGCACGGCAAGTATGGAAAAAGCATTTTCTACTATGAATCATGTGAAAACTGAACTTCGTAACCAAATGGGGGACGATTTTCTTGCGGATTCAATGATCATCTCCATTGAAAGAGCACTTGTTGAGGATATTGACCCAAATTCGATAATAAATGAATACTCTTTAAAACATCGTTAAGTCCAACTTCAATAGTGCACGTTTTTTGAACTTTTCTTGTGCTTTTATTTTGTGGATTTTTTAAAAAAATTATGTATTTATGTACAAGTTTGAGTTAGCCCAAAGTAAATTATAGTCCTGATTCCGCCATTGCCACGTATATAACCTTTGACAGCGCAATCTGCGGTCGTACCAAGTTTACAATCCAACCCCACGCTGATTTTCTTGCAAACAAAGAAGTTCAACCCGATTCCAGAATGGAATGTTGAAATACCAATGTAGGTATTAGGGGCAAAATTTCTGGTTCTTGGTAAATGATTGCTTAGTTCGTTTGGTGATTTGCTCACCTCTTGTTCGCTTCCGAAACAAGCGCACCTTTTTTTGATCGGCCATCGCCATACGGATTGGATACGTAAAAGAGTCAAACCGAATAGCGGTGCACAATGGTTGAATTGACGAAGAACCATTACAACTTGATGTTCCAGGCTATAAAAAAAGACAAAAAACAATGTGACAGGGGCCAAGCATACCTCCCGTCTAGGAGGCTCTGCTGGGCTCCTGTGATGGGGATAAGGGAAACCAAATAAAATCAGCATTCTATACAACTCCAATGAGATTAATAGAACCCAGAACCAATATGCACCTGTTATAGTATATTGTTTGATTGATTGCTAGAATAGAATTGCAAACCCTATAGGATATACAAAAAACCTCATTTGATTGATTGCTGGATTAGATATTCACATAACATTTTCGGTGACTGAAGACAATAATGCAACATATTCTTCCCATAACCAATCTCACAATGTTTACAAATAGAACTACTCATAATTTAAGGTTCTATATCCTTTCATTATTAGTCTGAACAACGCGAACCAAGAATCCTAAACTGCACGATATCATATAATGTATATGACCGGAAAATATCAAGTCTGTGAGAGTTACCTTATCAAGCATAAACAATTAAGTTTCATAACTCACAATCAGAAATCCCAAACTTGAAACTGCATAATGCTGGATGCAGGCCACATATGGTCCATTTAACCCATCAACGACAAAATACAGATACCAAAAAATGTGAATTCAACACCACACTGAAGTACTTCACCCCAAGCCCCATCTATATCTATACAGCCATCACTAAAACCATTGAAGGAAAAACAATATTCTGTAAATAGTTCAGCATGCTTGGTGCAGGATTCTGGCTAAACTTCACTCAAGCTGATCTTTTCCATCTGGGGAGCATCATCCTACAACAGTTAAGAACTCTGTGTAGTTATCAACTGTTGCAATTATCTAAAAGAACTAAGCATGAAAATATACAGCTAAAAAATCAACAATAAACTTGTAAAATAAGTTCAATCCATCCATGGACTGGGGGGAGGTTGCGGTAACAGCATTGACATCGGTCACCCGCTATTAGAAAACTCCTTATAGTAAGAATGAAGTGCGTGTAAACCATATAATGTTTTAGGGGAAACGAAAAACAAAAAAGGTTACTATTTCATTGACATTCTTAATGTGCAACTTACCATGTTTTCTTTGTTTTCTTGAAGTGGTTCTTCAGTGGGCAAAGGATTGGCTGGACCTGTAAAACTTAAGGAGTAAAATTACAGTGGCAAGTGCAGTGGAGTCAGAACTCAATTACATAGACGGCACTTTACCTTGTTCACAAGCAGTTTTCTTTCCCTGCTTCTTCTTGACCTCATCCTTGCCTTGATCAAGTCCTTGCTTACTCGGCTTCTGGGACTTTTTTGACAGGCTACGCCCAGCAATTTCAGAAGCAGGTTTAGCATTTGCAGAATTCTTAATCAAAGATCCTCTGGTCCTTGTACTAGGATTTACTTTTTTGACAGCATCCTTCTTGGCTGATTCTGTAATAGGAGAAGCTTGAGCTGTAGCATTTGTGATCAAGGACTTTGGTTTCAGTTTCTTAGTCCCCGTAATAGAAGAAGAACTGTGTACATCATCATCAGATGATTGAGTTCCCTCTCCGTGCACTTGGGAACAGGTTTCAGAGACTTGCAACTGCTCAAAGTTTTCCAAAATATTATAGACCTCAAACAATTCTTTTACATTTTCTCCAAGTTCAGCCAAGCTGTGTCGCCGTGCATAAGAGTTCAGCTCATCCTTCATCCTTTGAAGAGGCTGAATCGATAGTTTCAAAAACAGTTAAAACAAAAACAAAACAAGGAAAAAAAAAAAAAAAGAATGCTAGGAAGATAGAAAAAAATGGGTCCAAATTATTAGTCTGATGAGAAGTAAGCAGAATTATGGATAATAAAAAAATCTAAGGCATGAAAATATGCATTTTTCTAGTTTTAAACAGCAAAATTATCTGGATCCAAATGTTGGAAGACACTTGAAGATGAAAACAGACGTTGAATCAATGAGATAGAAATTTCCATTGAACATGAGCACAGAAAAAGGTAACACTAGCTGTGCATCTTTTGTGCATTCAACTATGTTCAAAACTTCATTCATTCCAGTCCCAAATGAGCAGTCAAATGCATGCAGATTGCTTACTACTTGCTACTAGTCTAGAATTGTTTTTGGAGTGCATTTTAACACTAATCTCAATACATACTACATAGTAGCCCAATGGATTCAATGGAGAAATACATTATTTTTAGCAAAATGCTGAACGGATACATTAGGCAGAAACATAGTAACCCTAACAATTAAAAAAAGACATCAATAATCCACCTTGGTTGTACATTTTATGTCAAGCAGATGCCTTACAAATTATGTGCATTATATCCCAAACTAGAGAGTAGAGACAACACTCATCCACCTTAGCTGTGTAATTAGTACTTTGAATACTTGTAGTTGTAGAGTAATATGATCTGCCATACCTCACATCCTGCCTCTAAAGCAAGTTTGAAGAATCCGAGAGAGATTGTGTGCTTGGCAGCAGATTCAGAGAGCTTAATCTGTGAGAGCCAGTACGATGCTGATGAAAGAACGTTGAACTTCCTTTGGTTTGATGATTTGGAAGCATCAGAAACTGGTGTGTCACTCTTTGTTTGACGATAATCAGACCTTTTGGCTCTAGCCTCAGAAATTGGAGTAATAGTACCAACGGATCTGGGAACAGGGCTGACAGTTGACTTGGTAGGAATAGAAAGCCTTCTGGGAGGCTTTCCCGATTTGTCCTTTCCAGAGATATCAAGTACACTCACGCTCTTGCTTACCGTTGATGCCAGTCTTCCTCTGGAAAATTCATCAAGAACATATTAGTGGAATGTATTGTTTCAGCTAACAGGTGCCATGGGGGGCACACAGAGGTAAGTCTATATTCCTGAACTTATATTGCTCTTAAAGAGATTGTGGAGCAATGGAGACTATGGAGTTTACCAAGTCCTTTCCCAAAGACATGCACGAGTATGTTCACGCAGTTATGCACCAACATAAATAACAGAATATGAACTGGTCATGTTTTAATAGTTGCAAAGTTTTCATAACAGATAAATATCATATCGAAATTTCTTTTATCCAAAATTTGAATGGTAGTAACACGACAATGTGATAGTGACTAAAACCGAGTGGAAAGGAAGGTTTACCAACAACAGAAGCACCTCAATGATAACCTAGCATATTTTGAGCTGGGTGAATGGTTGGAAGGTGATTACAATCGAGTGCAAAAAGGGATTAAGAATTGTCGAGTGGAAAAGAAGGTTTACCAACAATAGAAGCACTTCAATGATAACCAGCATATTTTGAACTAGGTGAAAAGTTGGAAGGTGATTACAATCGAGTGAAAAAAAGGGTTAAGAATTATCAAAGAAACTTCAAGTAGATTTCATTCCAGTTCATATCAAGTCCATAACCAGCCATTGAATACTTAATGTTGTGTGCATCATATTTCAATCTCAAATCGTAATGACATGCAAATTCAGTACCAATGGATCAACTTCCAAGGAAAGTTCACTGTTGCCTCGCCAAATATTACAAGTCACCTCAATCAAACAAAAGCCAGCAATACTAAGACCATGAAATGTGAGGCAGACCGTCCAGGCCAAATTTTAGTAAAGGCTCCACAAAATGAGCTAATTAACAATCCACAAAAAAGCACTTACCAATCATTCTTTTTCACTAGGGCTCTGGGCACACGTGTTGCAAGTGCACGTCAAACTTTAACAAAAAAAACATGTTGGTGGCAGTTAAAGGGGCAAGGGGTAATTGAGTGGTAGTTAAAAAGGGCAGTTTGAGAATTCAAAATTGTGAGCCAGCCTGAAAAATCAATCCATACCATAGTGTTACTCCCCCTTTCTATATTACAATAGAAATAGATGTCTATTTTAACACATGAAGCACCTTTATGCATAAAATACAACTATCGATAATATCTAGTTCATAAAAAATCAGCATCACATTAGAGATATCGACAATACAGGCTACACAGTAATACAGATTACAGAAGCTTGTGTATTTAACTGACTCATAAAGTACTAGCAAATAGCTACATCCATGTATCATGTATGTAAGTGTACTGTGTACGTAGATGTATTCCACAGCTAATCACAAGTGCTAATGGAAGGAACCAATGATGGATGAACAGAGATATCAATCCAATCAATTTTTCGATTAATTTGTGTTGAACAATCAATCAACCCAACCCACTACTCCATATCAAATTTATATGGGCAGAAATGGGCTGTGCTTTCGATAGGCAGGATCCTAAAACCTAAAACCCCAAGCAGCAGATCAATCTCCACCTTAATTCACGAGTAAATTACTACAATTTTTCCTTTAGACGGAAAAAACCCAAAACCAGGATTGCAAATTGTTCGATACAAAATGGATATAAAAAAAGAAGAGGAAATCGAGACTTTTTACCTCTTGGGCACAGAAGGAATTGACAATTCGGCCGCCAACGGGTTTTCTTCCTTCAATTTGGCCGCCGATCGCAGGGGGTACCTGAGTTTCGACGACTTCTCTGTATTCCCTGCAAAAAAATTACGAAAATTCACAAATAACTTACCAATGAAAACATACGCATGTACCTGTACGTATCTATATTCAGATGGAAAAGATTGGTACCAGGGGCAGATGATTGATCTTTCACAGATTCATCCATTGGAGAGGTACAGTCGAATGGAAAAAAAGAAACTGAATAGAAGGAAGTGTTGGAGACGGTCTGGGAGAGAGAACGAGTAGATTTTATACTACAGAAAGAAGGGTTGTGGAACCGTTTAGGGCAATGCTGTGTTCGAAATGGGCATTTGGGCGGCAAAATTTTGGAAAAATCAAAATTTGATCCGATGTTTATCCTGTACTCGCGGGGCCCGGGGGGCCGCGCTGTCCCTGCCAGCAAATCCGTCTAACGTCTAGGAGCACAACTTTAAAACAAAATTTCGAAAACAATACTCATCTGTATTACTATTTCGAAAATAATACTAAATGCTTTGGGTTCTGCTGTGTATACAATTAGTGCATGCACGGCTTGAGCAATAGATGTTCGTATCTGTATCTGTGTCCGTGTCCATTCTTTATGGTCCTTTGAAATTTTAGAAATTTAACGTCCATTCTATGTTCGTGCTTGTGCTCTTTATTGTAATATAGATTGTGTTTAAACGAGGAAACATACGCAAATGTGCCTCTGTGGGACCATTAAAGAATGTAATTGTGCATTTGAGTCTGTGAAATTGTATGTGGAATTATATGTCGATTCCCTAATTAATTTTGGTGATCCAAAAATATACAACAAGATTTTAGCATTGGTAAATTCGATTACAACCCATTTGGTTTGTCTTTCTTAGTATTTGTTAGAAGAAAAGTTTGTAAAAAATGTGCAATTCTTGCGAACAAAATTAATAATCTGATAAAAAGTTAAAACAGATCAAATATTTTGCTGATTTATTTCTTAGTTATTCTTCGTAAAAATTTTACTCTCTGGTGTGATGAGAAACGGGAAAGGTAAATTAAATTAATAAAAATATGGAGTAAGTAATCCAAAGATGAAGAGATAATGAAAAATTATACAAGTGACCAAAACAGACCAAATATTTGCTTCTAAGGACCTTGTATGCCATCATGTATAGAGATTCTACTTAAGTCTCCCTCCCAGTAGGTTTGAATACTTAAGTTGACACCATCCTTGCCAACAACGCGACACAGTGGACTTGTCGAAGCTTCAACGTTGTAGGCGGAGCGCATGTGGCGGTCCATGGCGTAGCGGCACCAACATAGTTGACCTCCGTAACATCTCGTACTTCTTCATACAGTGCCAAGGCTTCAACGACGGTTTACAGTAGTTTGAGTTCTGAACCCATGATTGGCGATACTGTGTCGCGTCTTTGAAAACTTAGGGCATCTTCAATTGTTGAGTTAAACATGCAGTGTTATATGATACAAAAGTGTAAAAAGTGAGTCCCGATTTGTGTTGTTATGACAAAATGTGTTATTAAGTTAATGAGTGTTGTTAAAGTATTGTTGAAGTGTATAAAACATTACATACCAAGTTAATTCACACACCCCAAAAAACGCCAAGGGGATAACACAGAGCCTCCCAACTGACTTTGGTTCCCCCTCTAGTTAAATCAGTGCCCTTTTGCAAAAAAGCTCTGAGATAATTGAAGTCAACCTAAAATAATTATGTGTCAACTACTGGAAGGAAGCTTAAGAGATAATCGAAGTCAAATTCAAAGAGCTCTCTCTAATTACAGTTGTACCAAGGAATCTGGCTGGAGTGTTGATGCCTAGAATAGAGAGTTTCTGGAATCAAAAGACGTAGCAACTAGAACTGTAAAGGAGAAAGCAGCTGCATCAACCAAAAGCAAACATAAGTCAATTGAGGAGATTCTAGGCATTCCTAAAGCTGGCAACTCCAAAAAAGGTGGCAAGAAAAACAAGCAGAAAAAGTCAGTGGTGTTTAGAGCAGCAATTGCTAAGGCAGCATTATCGGTATCTTCTGGGGGGATAAACAATAGGAACAGAATTTTGTTGAATGAAGCCGAAGCCGTTTGGGCAGTCTCAAAAATTTTGGGAGAAGATTACTCAGGGGATGACGAGGAGGTTATCAGTAGAATCATGCTGAGGGAAGAACAAGATGAAGATAGAGCTGCACAGTTGAATAATGATCTCCTTATTGCTTGAAAATTCTCAGCAAGTTAGGTGTGACAACAAACATGAAGATTCTCTCTTAGAATGTGAGAGTCTTGGGGAAAAAAGAAGAAAGGGGAAACTTAAGCAACTGATTGTACAGAGGAAAATAGTCCTACTACTTATTCATTAAACTAAACAAAAGGTAGTACCAAGGAGTTTTGTTAATTCATTTTGGGGTGGGTCTGCATTAGAGTTTGGGGAAGTGGAGGCTAATGGGACGGCGGGTGGATTACTCACCATCTAGAACACTGACCTTAATTGGTTAAGAGAGTGAAGGCTTGTGTCTAGCTCATGGGTTTGGGGGATATCATGCAGTGTATGTAAGGCTTTGTGAAGGCTTTGAGTTCTGACTGCTAAAATAAATGCTACTGCCTTTGATGCCCATCTTTTGAATCTGCTAAAAGTGCTGCAGTGCTTATTTTACTTGGAGGAGTGAAACTGGAGGTCAATATTTGAGTCTCTGATCTCAAGTTGCAGATTGCTTGCTCTGGTGATGTCAATTGGAGGTAATATATTCTATGCTCAAGTGGTGGTATCTACTGCTATTGTGTTTTTCAAGATTAAATGGTACCATCCTTCTTCTTGATCATAATCTGGAAATGTTGAGGTCTCTCAACCAATTAAGCCCATTGATTCGTTGATGCTAACATAAAAATGAGGGTTTAGGGAAACTTCTCTAATCAGTTTTGAGGAGAATCATCATGGTGTTGCTCTTTATGGGCGAGAACTTGGGGAGTGTATTGTTTTTCTTGCTTGAATTCTTACCAACCATGTTTTTTCGGGCTTGACTAGGGATGGCAATGGATCGGTTTGGTCCGGGTTTTGCGATTACCATACCCAAATCCAAAGCATTTATCTATACCCAAATCCAAACCAATATCCAACGGGTATGAATTTTAGTGCACCATAACCAAACCATATGGATTTGAATTTTATCCAAACCGCACCAAACCCGCATTAATATTCATTCCATTAATGAACTGAACATATGAAGGAAAAAAATAATATATTAAAATAAAAAAGTAACATACCATATGATTTTACCATTAAACATCTAAATTCCAACATAATCAAAGGAAATAACTAAATAATAAAACTTTTCTTAAGAGATTCTTATAGAGACTCTTGAGATTTTTAAGGGATTTGAGAGGAATAAGGAGGGAAATGAAATGATAAGTTATTGAAAGTTATGAATTGAAAAATAAAAATTACATGTCTATAAAAATATAATATGGTTATATATATATATATATATATATCCTATAAGTAATATTATATGGATCGGTTTGGGTTTGGGTTTGGCCGAATACTTACTAAGACCAAACCCAAATCCAAACCCGCTGGGTATCATGTCTTGAAAACCAAACCCGCCCCATGGGTAGGAAAAAATGTAAAAAACCGCTCTGATAGGGTTGGTTTGGTTCGGGTATCCATTGGTTTTGGGTGAAATTGTCATCCCTAGGCTTGAGTGGCATATGATTGTCGAGAGTGTAGGGTGCCAACCTTGTTGGGATTCTTCGTTTTTGTTGTGATGCCGTTTCTCTTGTCCTTTTAATCTTTTATATCGATTACTTTTAATTAATAAAATATCTTTTTCACCGTTCAAAAAAGAAAAAGCTCGAGAGTTGCTTCAATATCTCTGAGAACTCTCTGAGGCAAGATAAAAATGGAACTCTAATATCCTTGAATGCTTCAGAGAATTGAGTTGATCAATTGTGCTCTACCTCCATGTGATAGAAGGTTGTTAGACCAAGATTGAATCTTTGTAAGAATTTCCTCTTTCAAGATAACATATTCCTCGTACCTCAATCAAGTTCTGACTAAAGGAATGCCTAAATATTTCATAGGCAATTGGCCTTCTGGAATAGCCAAAATAGATTTAAGACACTGCTTGGAAGCTTTACTTATTGCAGAGCCGAACATAGTACTCTTGCCAAGATTAGGCTGAAGACCGAGAACACATAAAAATATTTCACGGCCAAATCAATTTATTGGAAGGATTGAGGATCAGCACCACATAAGATGAACATATCATCTGCAAAAATAAGGTGGGACAGGTTGATGCGAGCACATCTAGGATGGAATTTAAAATGCTAATCAACAATTTTGTTTTGTAACAACAAAGAGAAAGTGTGGACATGCCACCAAAGTTTTTAAGAATTTGGAGTCACCACCGGATTTTGTTTTGAAAAAGAATTTGTTACCCGAGAAACTTATTTGTTTTGGAAAAATTGAAGTACTTCCGTGCCTTTGATTTGAAAAAAGATTCTAGTCAATTGAAAACAAAGTATTTTGAGTTCGGGAGCCAGGTATAGAATCGGTCTCTACTCAATGCTTGTAAGATTTTTGAAAACGTTTTATTTCTTAACTTTGTTCACATAAGGAAAGAGAATAATGTAAATAATAGGGATTTATATATGCTAACATGCTATACAAACATAGATATACACAAAACGATGAATTAACAACTTAGGTAAAATGAAATAAGCTAATCCCTCATATTCACAATAAGCCAAGAACATTACAGAAATGTTTAATAGAGATTTACTAAATTGAATACTGCCCGGGAAAAAGCAAAGGTTTGAATTTTCTTCATAGGCCATTACTGTACTGATAAAGCAATCAAATCACAAGATTGAGCCTAAGAATCTGGAGTATATTTCTAAGAAGGTTTGATAGGAGGATTTCAAGGAGATTTGATAGGAGGATTTCAAGGAAGATTTGATAGGAGGATTTCAAGGCCTGTTTATAGTAAGATAATCAAACAAACATATTTCCATGTATAGTAGACATAGGTCAAATGTGTCTGTATATTTAAGTTGTACTAGTGTTATCATGTATTGTATTGGAAATTGGAGAGAATACAAGTATCTTATCATTCATCTCAAAGAATTTCATAACTTCAAACATATTTCCATGTATAGTAGACATAGGTCAAATGTGTCTGTATATTTAAGTTGTACTAGTGTTATGATGTATTGTATTGGAAATTGGAGAGAATACAAGTATCCTATCATTCATCTCAAAGAATTTCATAACTTCTTTATGGTATTAGAGCCTCCCTTCTGTTCGGGAATCTCTCCATTATTCCTCTCTTCTTTTTGTCTATCTTTTTCTACTCCACAAATGGCTTCTTCCTCCACTAGCAAGTACCCATATCCCTCAGCCCTTAATACAAGTAACTTCGTGTCTCTTAGGCTAAATCAGTCTAATTTCTTGTTGTGAAAGACCAAGTTCATGGGACTGATCGAAAGCCAAGACATGATGGGGTTTATTGATGGAGGTTACCCTATGCCATAGGAGTACACTACCTCAACTGATGAAGGTGTAGTTGAGGGGCAGAAGATCAAGAACACATATTATGTTCAATGGAAGCGGTCGGATCGACTGCTTCGTGGGTGGATTACAGGAACATTGTCTGAGGAAGTCTTAGGCCTAGTTGTTGGTCTTGAGACATCCGCTGATGTATGGCCAGCTTTGGTGGAATCTTTCGCTCAAGATTCACAGGAAAGAGAATTTTACTTGAATAAAAAATTACAATTTCATAGAAGGAAGGATTGCAAATCCATGGCTGAATACATCCGTATTTGTAAAGAAATATGTGATGATTTGGCAGGAATAGGCCAAACCATTACTGATAGGCAAAAGGTGTTTGGCTTGTTGAAAGGGCTCGGTCTTGGTTATGAGTCCTTCATCACTGCAATGATGAAACCCCATACTCCTACATATAAATAGATAGTTTCGTTGCTCCAAGGACATGAAACTATGAGAACTTTTCATAGTCCTGAAGTTTTTGGGGGAGCAAATCCTAATGTTGCGTTTGATTGACGACGTCATCAAGGATCACATCGGGGCAAATACTACAAAGGAGGAAAGCAAGGGCAGACACCCTTCAACTCTAAAGGGCGTGGTTTTAGTCAAGCAACCAGTTCTTCCAATCGAGGTGGTATGAATCACATTCAACAACCAACAACTTCCATTCACAGTGAAACTCCAAAACGACAACAGAAAAATGAGGATTCGGAAGTGGTTTGTCAAATCTGCAATAAAACTAAACATACTGCGATTGATTGTTGACAGAGGTTCAATCAAACATATCAACCTACTGATGCAGCACAAGCACTTGCAACCATGAATATCTCGGATGCACAGAGCAGCGCCTGCTTTTCCGAACACAGGTGCTACACAACACATGACTTTGGACTATGGTAAGCTTCAAGCTTGCACTCCTTACTTTGGTTCAGATAAAATCATGGTTGGGAATGGTTCTACTTTAGACATAACACATATTGGAAATGCTTCACTTAACATAGGAAATAAAGAGATTAAGTTAAACAATGTCCTAGTTGTACCGGAAATTAAAAAGAATCTCTTATCAGTTAGCTAAATGACTTCTCAACTTCCCTATGATTTTGAGTTCTCTGTGAATGGTTTTGTGATAAAGCACGGGGAGACAAAGAGGGTGATAGCAAAAGGGAGTAGATCTGGTGGACTAAACGCCTTGAAGTTGAGGAATGATGAAGTTTTTTTTCTCAACAAGGTTTCGGGTGGTCAATGATGATGTTTGGCACCAAAGACTTGGCCATCCAAGTAGTCGAGTGGTTGATTATCTCAAAAGAAATAAGTTAATTTCCAGCAGTAATAATAAGCCTCTTGATTTTATTTGTAGCAGTTGTCAAATGGATAAAGCGTGTCGTCTTCCTTTCTTCTCAGTTGAGGATCATTGTGACAATCCTATAGAAAGGATTCATTGTGATTTGTGGGGACCAGCCCCTGTTTTGTCCTTTCAAAAATTCAGATATTATGTTATTTTCATAGACGAGTGTACACGCTTCACATGGTACTTTCCATTAAAAAGGAAATCTGATTTTCTGCAGTGCTTTGTGAATTTTCATAAATTCTTAAAGAATCAGTTTGTTAAGAATCCGAAGATTTTTCAATCAGATGGTGGGGGAGAATTTTCGGATAAGGACTTTCTAGCCTATCTAAGCGAACATGGTATTAAACACCAAGTCTCTTGTCTCGGTACTCATGTACAAAATGGAATGGCAGAGCAAAAGCATCGTAACGTTACTGAACCTGGATTAAACATGTTGTTTCATGGTCATGTTCCCAAAAGTTATTGGGTTGAAGCTTTCAGTACATCTACATGGCTTATTAATAGGCAACCATCAAGGGTGTTGAATATGATGAGTCATTTGGAAAAACTGTTAGGGAAGAAGCCAGATTATGGTTCTCTACGAGTTTTTGGCTCAAGATGTTTTCCTTATCTTCGTGATTATGCCAAAAATAAATTTGACCCAAAATCACTCCCTTGTATCTTTTTGAATTACAACTTGTTCTAAAAAGGATATAGGTGCCTTTACCCACCAACTGGACGTGTGTATTTGTCTTGGCATGTTGTCTTTGATGAGAGAACTCTTCCATTCAAGGAACCATCGTCGTTGTTTTCTGAATTTTCTGACCATGGTGAATTGGTTAGCTTCCATGATTGGGTTTCAGGTTTTGAAAGAGGGAGCACTTCCACAGAGCGAAGTTTCTTTGGAAATACTGACAATATAGCAGACCGCACTGGAGAAAGTCAAGTTTCACCTAGCTCTTCTTCCATCAATGCAAGTCAATGTGATCTTGAAGATGTCTTTGTTGCAGATCCAGAATCACTTGCATGTGAAAATAACAATGAGAGCACTTTGGAACCCTTCTCTCTTGCAACTCTACCAAGAGAAACTGATACTGCAACACCTATCCACCAAGCTGAGCATAAGAAACTGATTCTCTTTGTCATCCTAATTCAACAATGGAGGACTTCTCTACACATTCACCAATAAATATTTCCCATCCAATGACAACTCGATCCCGCTCAGGAATTGTCAAGGCCAATCCCAAATATTCGGCAGCAGAATATGCACTTCTTTCTTTTGACATTCCAGCTAAGCCCAAAAGCACTAAATCTGCGCTTCGCCACCCAGGTTGGTTTGCGGCTATGAAGGAAGAAATGGCAGCTCTTCACCAAAACAATACGTGGGAACTTGTACCTCGTTCATCCGCCATGAACATCATTGGCTGCAAATGGGGGTACAAGACGATGATACATTCAGATGGATCGCTTGAGCGGTTGAAAGCTCGTCTCGTGGCCAAAGGGTACAATCAAATACCAGGTATTGATTTCATTGAGACTTTTTCACCTATCATCAAGCCAGCAACAATTCGCATCATTTTTTCTATTGCACTTCATCACAATTGGGACATACGTCAGATGGATGTAAAAAATGCCTTTTTACATGGAAATATTTCAGAAACAGTCGCTATGGAGCAGCCTCCCGACTTCGTTGACTCGTTTAAGCCAAACCATGTTTGTAAGTTACATCGAGCTCTCTACGGTCTACGCCAAGCACCAAGGGCTTGGTTTGACAGATTTAGCTCTTTCCTCATTTCCCATGGGTTCTTTTGCAGCTCCACAGATTCTTCATTGTTTATATGTTGTGGGTCTAGTGGAATTCTTCTCCTACTCCTTTATGTGGACGATATTATTTTGACGGGTGATAACTCGGCTTCCTTACAAGCCTTCATGCTCAAATTGCATCAGGAATTTGCTATGAAAGACTTGGGTTACTTGCATTATTTTCTTGGTATTGAGGTTCACAGATTTTCAGGTGGACTTTTGCTCAACTAAAAGAAGTATGCTGCCGAGCTTCTTGATCGAGCCCAAATGAGAAATTGTAAACCCCTTTCTACACCAATGGTGGCCAAACCTAGACTCACGCCTGATGGTAACTCTCGTTTTCCAAACCCTCACTTCTATCGCAGCATAGTTGGAGGGCTTCAATATCTCACTTTCACAAGACCGGACTTGTCGTTTAGTGTTAACTATGTTTGTCAATTTATGCATGCTCCCACCACCTTCCACTTTCAATTGGTGAAAAGAATTTTGAGATATGTTCATGGCACCCTTGATCATGGTCTATGGTTGCTATCATCTAAATCACTTGATTTATATGCCTTTTCGGATGCCGATTGGGGTGGTTGTCAAACAACTCAACGTTCCACAACTGGATTTTGTACGTTCTTGGGTGTTAATTGTATCTCATGGAGTGCAAAGAAGCAACCAACAGTTGCACGATCGAGTATGAAGGTGGAATATCGAGCTCTTGCATCCGTAGCAGCTGAAGTAACGTGGATTTCATACTTACTCCGTGATATTGGTCATACAGTCAAACCAGCCACTCTTTTCTGTGACAATGTCTCTGCCTTACACCTTACAATTAATCCCGTATTTCATGCTCGCACAAAACACATTGAGATTTATTATCATTTCGTACGTGAAAAGGTGGCACATGGTTCACTCATCACGCGTTTCGTCTCTTCAAGATATCAAGTCACTAATATTCTTACCAAACCACTCTCTCGTGCCTCGTTTCATACATTGCGCATCAAACTAGGCCTCTGGCCATTCCCCCCGCCTAGTTTGAAGGGGAGTGTTAAAGCAATCAAATCACAAGATTGAGCCTAAGAATCAGGAGTATATTTCTAAGAAGGTTTGATAGGAGGATTTCAAGGAGATTTGATAGGAGGATTTCAAGGAAGATTTGGTAGGAGGATTTCAAGGCCTGTTTATAGTAAAATAATCAAACATATTTCCATGTATAGTAGACATAGGTCAAATGTGTCTGTATATTTAAGTTGTACTAGTGTTATCATGTATTGTATTGGAAATTGGAGAAAATACAAGTATCCTATCATTCATCTTAAAGAATTTCATAACTTCAAACATATTTCCATGTATAGTAGACATATGTCAAATGTGTCTGTATATTTAAGTTGTACTACTGTTATCATGTATTGTATTGGAAATTGGAGAGAATACAAGTATCCTATCATTCATCTCAAAGAATTTCATAACTTCTTTACATACGGTATTCCCTATTACCATACAGTAATGGATGGTTTTAGGTAGTGTTCAAACAGTCAATAAATGTATTAAGTTTGTGACATTCTGAGCTTTTTGGAGCATGCCCTATAGACCTATGGATTTCTCAGGGATTTCAAAATGTTTTGAAGCTCCATACATGTGGAAAACCACTTATAAAGAACATTTTCGAAATAAGATGTAAACAGAACACCCTAAACTTTTAAGTTACCAATTAACGGAAAGATCTAGAAACTTCGGACTCACCTTTTTTCTCGCATTTACAATCAAGTCTCCCGAGAAATTGCTTTCTCCAACTCCGATTTAGTTATTAACAAGATGTAAGTGTCAAAAACAGAAAAAATGCGTTGTGTTCAGATCTGCTATAGCTGTTGTTGCATTATCTTTTTCTTCTGATAGCATTAACAGGATTCATCTTAATACGGCTCAGGCTTCTTGGTCAATAAGCAATATCTTGGGTGAAGATTATTTGGGGGATGATGATCAAGAGATCATAAGTGGTTTTTCTGTTGCAAGCTGAGATTGTTGTTGGTGGTATCTGTTTGAGGCATTTCAGTTGGGCTTTTTCGGGCGTTAGTTTTAATGTATTTTGCGGGTGTGATTTCTTGTTTGGGGGTTTTTGGTTGGCTTCTTGCCAGCTTTAGGTTGTGTTTCCCCTTGGTTCCTAGCAGCATGTGTCTTTTGGTGTGAGGGGAGTATTCTTTGTGGATCTTCCCTTCTTTCATCTTAAGACCCTTTTTTTCGATTCGTTTTCAAAGGTTAATAAAAAAAAATCTGTTCTAAAAAACAGGATGTAAATGTTCCAACTTTTGACATCTTCTTGTTTTTCACTTTCCACCTTATTCGCCCAATGCATTTTCGTATTGCTCTACAAATTGTTTCAAGGTTGTCGTTGAATAAATGTAACCATCAAAATATGCATTCTATTCTCTTCTTTGTATGGATTACATTCCGGCCCAAAAACAGTCTTTTACATAAGCAGGAACCTACCGTTTCCTCTCCTGGTACAACCCTTCTAACCATGTATTACTTTGAAGCTTGTACTTTTTCATGAACCCATCCGAAGCAACCTCAAATTCATTTATTGTCAATGATTGTCATAGGCGTTGTACCCACTCAACTTTTCTAGCAGCTTTTTCATAATATGCCATATGTATCACCGATGTTGCGTGTTAGGGAATACATTTTCTACAGCATTTTTCATGGCCACACATTGGTCGGCAATAACTTCTTTGCTTTCGGAGCCCAAATCCCCCCGCCGCATGTCTTCTGAGTCTTAAATAGCCACGAAAATGACTCAGTGTCCTCATGAGAGATGAGCCCGCATCCCAATAAAATTGACTGACCATGATGATTCACGTCTATAAATGGAGCAAAGGGTATGTCATATTTGTTTACCAACTAAGTTGTGTCAAAGGTCATAACATCATCGAACTCCTTACAAGCTGCCCTACTCCTTGCATCAGCCTAGAATACATTCCTTAGTCGACCCTTATCATTCAAATCCATTGCAAAAAAAAAAAATCAGAATTGTCAGCTTTCATTCTCATGAAATAATTATGCATCGCTTCAGATTTCCTTCCACAAGTCATAAACGTCAAAGTTTGTCCAAATAATTTCAGCAATCTTTCTCAAGATATGGAAGCTCACCAGGTTCCCCAGCCTCGATCTGAAATGAGTCATAATTCTGGTGCAATTTGATCCCGGCTTGAGCATTGAATATAAACTTTCTCTTTACGTTGTCATCTAGTGCCCTATTGCTCTTGAAATACTTTGCCTTTCCTGGGCTCTATTCATGATTATGCTCCTACTCAACCCAGTTTAACCTCCACTTTCCATTTGGGTGTATCACAACAGTAACGTGAGTTGGACAACCAATTTTTGTTTGTGGTCGTGGTTTGTCTCGATTGCTTGTTCTCACTCTTGCCTTTCCAGCATGAGTGCATTAAAACGCTACGTTTTTCAAATTTCTATCTCTGTCCTTTCTCGATGTTCTTTTTGCCAAAGCAAATCCTTTTTCTTTAGCATAACTTAAGTAATACATATAAGCTTCTTTCGGTGTGTCGAATGCCATTCCCTCCTTCGGCTCTTCAACTCTATTCTCACAATTTTTTGTTGCTTGCTTCCCATCTTGAGTATTACCAACAGCCATATTGCACTCTTCCTCTTCTTCATTGGCCCCACTCCTCACTCTTCTTCTCCACACTCTTTGTTTGGAGGCATGGCCGACGAAAAAGACTCCGGCGACATCATCTAGTAGTTTAGAAACAAAGGAAAAAAATTAGATACATAATCAACTAATAATGTAATGCAATGCTTTGCAATGAATAGAGTGAAACATAACTTGTGGGAAAAATTGGGTGAAAAGGAACTCATACCACTCGATAGACCACTTTCATTCGTATGAGACATCCCAAAGCCTCTATTTCAAGCATTTACATAAGTTTATGTTTATCAAAAAAAAAAACACTTGTAGACACCCCAATTTTGATGACTTGTGCATCCCCAATGATGAGAGAGATCAAAATATGCCTCGGAAGCTTTGGAACAATGCTCTTTGTACTCAAAACCCAAATAAAAATTCTTGAACACAAGCCATACCCTACACCATCTTCTAGTACATTAAAAACCCTCTTTTGATATATAATATGTCACAATCCATTTTGAAATTAGGGAGATATGAGGATTTTACCAAAACGACTCTTTTTCCGACCACCTGAGGGTAAAATTGTCATAACTTTTGATGTACAACATGTTTTGTTTCTAAAAATTTTCATGTAAGTCCTTACACGGCATTTAAAAGTTTAATGTAAGTCCTTACACAGCATTTAAAAGTTTTCTTGTAAGCCCTTACACGGCATTTAAAAATTTTTGATGTAAGTCCTTACACGGCATTTAAAAAAATTCTTGTAAGTCCTTACACGGCATTTAAAAGTTTAATGTGAGTCCTTACACGGCATTTAAAAGTTTTCTTGTAAGCCCTTACACGGCATTTAATCCTTCAAGACATTCGTCGGTTTTGTTCACTAGATATCACTTGTTTTTCCCTCGTTGAAAAATGAGGTGTCAATTTTCATAACGGCCCCGACGAAATACGATTGGTCTAATCCTCGCAAACGAGGTACGTAGGAAGCTCTGAGCTCGACCAAATTTCTTGTTTTATTCTGTTTTGCGCAGTTAGTCAAATTGGGATGTCCGAATCTTCAAACACGACTTGCACCAACGTAATGGTGACTAAGCCGCGTCGAAGAGGGGCAACTGTAGACACCCCAATTTTGATGACTTATGCATCCCCAATGATGAGAGAGATCAAAATATGCCTCGGAAGCTTTGGAACAATTCTTTTTGTACTCAAAACCCAAAGAAAAATTCTTGAACACAAGCCATACCCTACACCATCTTCTAGTACATTAAAAACCCTCTTTTTTGATATATAATATGTCTCAATCCATTTTGAAATGAGGGAGATATGAGGATTTTACCAAAACGACTCTTTTTCCGACCACCTGAGGTTAAAATTGTCATAACTTTTGATGTACAACTTGTTTTGTTTCTAAACTACTTGGGTTAGAAAGTAGACTTATCAAGCTTTCCAACGGTACCAACCACGCGCAAAACAAAGTTTGGTAGAACCCGGGGCGACCCCGCGAAGTTTGGCCTGTTAACAGTACCGCGCGGGACACACAATTGTGCCATAAGGTGCAATAATGGGCACCGTACGGTGCACTTTTGAAAAAATTCAGAATTTTTTTACTTCTACCGAACGGCACACATAGTTGCACCGCACGGTGCAATTGTGAATACCGTACGGTACCTATTCTTCAGCGCGAATCCAGCAAATTTCCAGCAGCTCAAAACACGCTACGAATCTCATCATTGTTTCGTGCGAAGAGGAAAGGCTACCCGTAGCTCGACATCTTGCCGTGAAGAATCTCATTCGCTTGTGAAATCATCCAAACCCGTCGCCTATATAAGCCGTGGTCCGGCCATGGTGAAAAAGAAAGAGCAGAAAAACCTCCATGAAAATCCTTCCCAAAGCTTCATGAAAATTCCATTTGTGTAATCTCTAAGCCATTGCTACCACTACAAAACCTCTCTCAAATCCTTTCCAGTAAACCCAAAATACTACTACAATTCATTTTCCAATCACCTCCAGTAATCTACGTGTCCGAAATAGTTCTGAGGTATAAATCCGTGCTTTCGTCAAAGTTTTTCACGGCTCGAACTCTCTGAGGGGCTCTACTGGGTTTGAGGGGAGTTCCATTACTCTTTCTCGAACTCGGAAGAATATTTTCCAACAAACACAAATCTCTCGGACGTGCATTACGCGATACATTCGTGGTCGTGAAAATACCGTATTTGGGTGGAGGTACATTGTTTCCATTCTTACTTCTAAAATCATGATTTTGAATCAAATAAACCCATGATTTTTAAATAAAGGTGTCACCTTTGATATACTGCCAAAAATCAAAATTTCAGAAAGTTCACACTGGTGACACCGTACGGTATTGAAGGTGCACCGCGCGGTGTATTTTTGGAAGCCGTATGGCATCAGTGGTAAATGGTTTTCCAATGCTCTGTTTTTTCAAATTGATGCTCTGTTTTGTTGAAAACCAAATGGTTTATTACAGTTACCCCCCCTAGCTTCTTATTTCTGCTATTTCGTCCCTTCCTTATATTATTTCATGTTCATGTGTTATGTGATTCATTATCCTTTATTTCTTTAAACATGTCATTTCCTTTGTATTTACTGTTTACGTAAATAAAGTTTTCAATAAAAAAATTTTAGAAAAATCCCACAAATATTTAGTAGAGACCGGAAAATTCCGGGCACGCGGGGTGCATTTTTCAAACAAAACTTTCCCCACGGGTAACCTGGCTCCCGAACCCAAATCTCTATTTTTCGCACCCCAAACCCTTTTTTTCAGCGGCACAAGAGTCATTATTTTTCTAAACGGTTTCTCGGGTACCTAACATTTTCCAAAAATAAAAACCCCGGGTGGCGACTCTAAAATTTTCTTTTTCCTAAAGTCGCCCCTTTTCAAAACAAAATCAAAAGTGTGGCACCGTCCACACCACTCTTGACAAGTATGTTACAAGAAGTAAGCTCTCAACATCCAATTCAAAAAGTAAGTACTTTTCAAAAAGTAAGTTCTCAACATCCAATTCCTGGGTAAAAATCCATTTACCCAAATTAAGTACTTTTCAAAAAGTAAGTTTTCAACATCCAATTCCAGGGAAGAAATCTATTTACCCAAACTTTAGGAAGTAAAGTTTAAACATCAACTTCTCAGAATCTATTTACCCAAATCAAGGATTTTTTAGGAAGTAAGCCTTCAGCATCTGATTCTAAATCTATAATTACGACCACTAAAGTATTGAAATGGAAAAAAAAAAAAAAAAAAAGGGTCAGCCAATTACAAATCATAAATCAAACACCATAACTAAACAAAAGAAGACACAAAATTTATAGATCACCACAACACCATATACTGAAATAGGTTAAATTACCTTTAGATTTGTAGCAGATAATTTCGGAGCTGCAATTTCGGAGATGTGGTCGGTCAATGACTCAATGGTCAAGCAGATGGAGCAGATAATGGCCGGAGGTGGATCCATTACCGTTGTGTGGTGGTCAGCAGTGGTGGTGGTTGGCAATGCGTTGGGTAGTGGGATGAGATTTCTCTGATAATGTCGAAGAGGTTTTGAAAATTTGGGGGTAGACGAGATACAAGACATTTAGAAATTTACAACTTTCACGTTTTTTTTTTTTTTTTTTTAAAGTTTGACTTGGGTCCAAAACGGTGTCGTTTTGGACCCAAAAAACCCGGAAGTGTACCCAGGAGTGCAACCCGGAAGTGTACGTAGCATTCAACATTTTTTACTTACTAATGCGAACAAAATCAAATAAAAGGGAAAAAATAAGTCAAGTGGCTTAATGGCACCTGAATAATTGAGACAGTGAGTATTTTATTGTCCTTATTCCAAAAAAAAGTTCGCATTTAATATTTTGCATCGATTTGATGTAAAATATTACTTCATATAGACAAGAAGAATCTAAAAAAGTAAGAAATTATGATCATCACAATCTTTAAAAAAAAATCTTTTGGAAAAAAAAAAATTGGATTGTTAGACCAAACTTGGCCTACTTATAGCTGGGTCCAAGTGTGCAAATCATGTAGATTTTAACTTCTTCAGTTCCAATTTCAAAAAAAAAAATGCAAAAAGACAAACGACACTAAATCCCAATTGATTAAGTTTAACTCCCTTGTGACCAGATGTGTAACGCTCCCAAAATTTGGGTTTGTTAATAAATATTTACATAAATAATAAATAGGGTTTACAACAGTATTCCAAAAGGAAATTACATAGATCTCCCTACTGACACATTCAATCTCTACATGGTTGACTAGGAATTCTCTACTCCACTGCTCAAACGTCCATCGTCCCGGCAGTATTCTGCTCTGCTCTGTAGGCCTTCAAGCCATAGTACTCCTCATGTTCATCTCTATAGTCTAGCATAATACATCAGCGTCGCCAAGCAACATCGTGGTATTATGCCAGGGTCACACAAGTGCAACACCGTGAGCGAGGACGCTCAATAGATAACCCTACCCCAACCTTAAATTGGCAATTCTAGAACAATATAATAGGTGGCGGAATAATACGGTAAAATCATGCATGTCCAAAAGATAGTGTCAAATCAAATCGAAGTACAACTTTACAAAATTAGTACCTCGTATCATTTTCAGAATCAGAATTCAGTGTCAATATTTCGTATAAATTTCTCATAACAGCATTCTTCTTCAAATTTCATCCATCTCACATCACTCGAAAGTTATTGGCCCGTTCTACAACCCCGTTCTAACGGTCACCAACCTTTCCGCTTGAAGTCCCGGCTACCCATATCACTGAATTCCCACAGTTTATGAGGTCCGTTCACCCCGACTCACACATGACGTAGTCCCGGCTATCCATATCACTGAATTCTACCAATTTGTTTGTGAGGTCCGTTCACTACATGTTGTACTGCTTGAGCTTTGACCACCAAATTCTCCCCGCGGAATTTGAGGCGGGACTCCAAACAGCACTACCGTATAGTTCCGTTGAGATTTGACCACCAAGTTCTCCCCGCGGAACTGGGGCGGGACTCCAACGGCATTATCGTATTAATCATTCATCACATCATTATTTCTTTCTTATCTTATCTTAATTTATCCACGTGAAATCAATCGTTCATTTTCTCGAAAAACGTGTTGTGTCGTATCGTCTCATGAAATGTGCAAATGCCATAATTTTCATAAAAATCCTTCGTTTAAAATCGTTTCACGATAAATCTTCCGTTTAAAATCAATTCACGATAACCATGTTACTTTAGAAATAAAATCTTATTGGTGACTTTCTTTAGACAAATGAGATAACTAGGAGAGTCTCAGGCCGGATGGTCGGACAAATCCAGTTACTGCCACCATTCCTTTCTTAGATAACACGAGGCTAATCTTTTTTGACAAACCCTCAAGGGTGTTAGCCTTGGGTTATCTCACAGTCCAAGTACAGTCAAAACATTTTGAAGTTGCTTTAAGAAAAAGTTCAGTCGGTTACTTTCCAAAAATCAGTCGGGCATTATAACTGCGTAAATTGGAAAAAGTTGATTTTCATTCGGGCATTATAACTGCATAATTTGGTTTTCCAAAAGTTCATCGGGCATTATAACTGCATTAAGTCAATTTTCAAATCATGCATAGTAATGACTACGTGCATTTCTAAAGAGTAACTTTTCATTTAATCGCTAATTATCCATCATAATCTTGTCTAATCATATTTAAACACGTTTAAGCATAATAACGACATATTAAAATGAACTAGAAAATACTAATCTAGGGTTAAGATAAAGTATCTACCTTAATTGCGATGATTAGTCGGAAGTCGATAAGCTAGTTGGATTCCGGCGGCGTAACAACTAGTCGACCTCCGCTCGAATGCTTTCTAGCTAACTTTTCTACCTTTCTAAGATTTATGGGTGGTCGAGGGTGGTGGAGAGTGATGGTGGAGGATGAGTTTCACGAAGAACACTTCGAATTTCTCAAGAACACATGAAGAACTACAAAGGTGGTGGAGGAGAGGATTTTGGTGTGCCTTTCCAAATGAAGAATCCTTGCTATTTATATAGGCAAAACAATGGGTACACCCTCCCCCCAAATAACCAGCCTTCTCCTCTGCCCCATAAGTGTCCAAAAAACCTTTTGTAAAAGTAAAAAAAAAAAAGGTTTTAATGGCTAGTTTAGGATAAGGTCAACTTTCACTAGGTGCAAAGTCTCATGGCCCAAGTAATGGGTTCGTAGGAAATGACGTATAGTGTCTAGGTTCGTTGGGTTGGGGTGTAGATGGATAATTTTGGGTACTAGTTATACACACGAAACTAGTCACGGGGTGTTATAAATATACATATATACATATATACACTTTTTAGTAAAAGTAACCCTACATATATATAGCCTTATGTGGCTAGTATGAATATGATATAAAGTGTACATCTTCCCTTTAGTGGGGGATAAGTTCCCCTCCGTTGGGACGAAAAATACCTCGTATAGTTGGTTTTGTGCGCGAAAAATACGAACTAGTGTACCACGAAAATAAATAAAGAACTACCAAGTTAAAGGAACTAAATAAGGGTGTTTGGAAATCCCTAGGTAGTCTTAGGAGAATACGAAAAATATAAAGCTTAGGAATTTAGAAGAAAAACGGCGTCGAACTGTTCGCGAACGTGCGTACGGATACACGCCCATGAAATTATACGGTGAGGGAAGTAACTTTTCTCCTCTTTTTAACTCCCAACCGACCCCTCTCTCTCCCTCTCATAATTTCACTAAAATCCAAATTAGCATGTAGTAAAAGTAAAGTCAAAGTTGGAAGAAAAGTCAAAATTGGGCACATGGTTAATTAGGCTATCCAAAAATAGAAATAGGTCTAAGTTAGGTACGTATTAAATGAGGCGGTGGCGCGGTGCTAGCTATAAGGGGACAAAATAAGAGTTGGGGGATTTGTAGGGCTTTCCAGACGCGGAACGGTGTAATACCCGGTGTGCACGCGTTGATTTACGCCGCGGAAAATAAATAAAAAGAAATAAACAAATTTTTATTTGAATTATTTAAACTAAATAATAAATTATTTTAATTAGCGATATTAAAATTAAATACTTGAATTAATAAATCAAAATTTTTATTTACGAAATTTCGGGTTATTACAAGATGGGTCTCTAGGATCCATTTACGGGTCTCACGCGAAAAATTCTAACTAATCACTAATCTTAAAATAATTTTTTAACTGGACTCATAAAAAACCAGCTCAATCGAATACCCGTAAGTGCGTGATCCATTGTTTTAATTTTTCATTCACAATTTCAATCCTTGAATTTTGAATGAAAATTGAAACCATCAAGCACTTACGAGTATTCGATTGAATTGATTTTCATGAGCCCACTTGAAAAAAAAAATTAAAGTTAGTGAACAGTTGCAATTTTTCGTGTGGGACCCGTAAATGGACCCCACCGACATATCTGTGCACAAGAGATTTGTGCACACAATCGTCGAATTCCAAAACATTAGTTAACTGATGCCGTTAAGTGCCATCCGTCAACTTCTTGACGGAATAGTACGGCAGGTGCCTTTTTATTAACGGAATAACCAGTTCAGTTCAGATGTCGTTTTGTTGACGGTCGAAGCACAAGTGTTTTTTTTTTTTTTTTTGGGAAGTGGCCAAAACTTAAGGGGCTTTCTTGAATTTTTTTCCTCTTGAAATATATGTCAATTTTGTGGATGATTCAACGCATTATTGAAATCAAAAGCAACATGAAGAGTATATAATTACCTCGTCATTACGAGTTTCAAACCCACTAACAATTGCTTTCGATCGAAAAAAACATGCCGGCAATTTGGAACAACCGAACAACTCAAATTTGTAATTTTCTCAGCGAAAAATAGCTCTATCGTTCACTTATACCAATCGTATGATGAGTGGTGGGCAAGTACGTACAAAAAAACTAACTAATCGGAGAACTAAATTACTTGATCTAGAAAAAAAATTAAAACAAAATGTCTCTAAATTACAAATAACAACCTCAAATGCGACTCATATCAATTGATGAAGTAGGGAGCACAAATTGACATAGTGGACACGAGTGACTCCCGCTTAGCCACCTGACAATGCAATCTGTGTGAAAAACATGCTCACAAGGCTTGCGCTTAGCCTCGAAGCCAACCATAATCTTCTCCTAACAAAACGCACACTGATCCATAAACTCCAACCCAGAGCCTCCACTGATTCCTTATATACTAGCGGGTACTTCCTTCAGCCCCACTGTTCCCTTCATCGACGACTCCGGAAAAAACGAGGTTATCATCAACACCCACATCATCATCAAGAACATAGTCCTCGGAGATGATGTGGACAAACATAGGCAAGATCACGGACCCCATATTGCGACTTTCGCTGGCCATTGAGTGAGCGCAGCCGATGATGTGATCCACCATATCCGGATGATCGTCTATGTGGACACCAACCTCGGAGAGCATGGCAGATACAATAGGCCTCGATGTACTAAAATCGTGATCTATCAGTCCGTCGAATGGGACCCAGAATTGGGCAAGGTGCTCCGCGTCTAGTTCGGCCGAAATCTTGATGTAGAAGTAGGAGTCACATTCGTCATCGTCAAAAGGTTTGGTGGGTATGATGGATTCATCATCCTGCGATGCCTTGAAGTAATAATATCCGGACATCTTGACAGTGAACAGAATATGGCTCTATAAAATTGCAGTGCTTATTATTGTGTTGTTTGATTGTGTACGTAATTATGTCTAAGAATATAAGAACAATCACATATATACACAACTCTAATCTATTACGGAATCCTAAAGTGGTTGGGAAAGGCTGACATGAGAGAGAATTAGTGAAATGACTTGAGAAGGAAGGAAGATAATAACAGAACGTAAAAAATGGAAACTAATTCGCGCGACTTTTTTAAATAAATTCCTTTATTTATTTTGTTTCTTAAAACATATATGTAGTTATATATATGCCTAGGTCAAGCTCTTGCGAGGCCGCCCCTGTTTTTGAGGTTTTTACGGGCCGCTCCAGTTTTGGAGGCCCGTTTACATCTACCTCCAGGAAATTCTCAAAAAGCACCACCAAGTACAAGAAATCAGGCATTTAGCGAGGAAAGTTTCAGCGTGAAAACTAATTTCCTCGCTACAGACATACTTTTTGTGAGTAAATTAACGTTCCCTTAGTAATGGGACAAAGTTTCAGCGAGAAAATTAATTTCCTCGTTAAAGACACCTTTTTTTGTGAGGAATGAATATTTTCCTCACTAAAACTTGTCGCTAAAACTTTGACGCCAACAATTTCTCCCGCCAGACAAGTATTTGCGATGAATTATTGTAATTCCTCGCTAATTTTTGCCGCCAATTTGCGAGGAAATTGAAAATTTTGTCACTAAAAGGTAATAATGATTTTTTGTGCTAAATTAATTGGACGCTAAAGTTCTAAACAATTTGCGAGGAATTTTTGTTGCTGCAACAAGTTGGTTATATGTGAGGCAATAAAAAAAATTTGTTGCAAAAAGACTAGTGATTTCCTGTGCCAATTTTTTTGACGAAATAATTTGCGAGAAATTTTGGTTGCAACAAAAGAAATTAGTTATTTGCGAGGCAATTGAAACTTTATCGCTAAAAGGAAATAGTGTTTTTTTTTTGCTAGGAGTATCTGCGAGGAAATTTCAAAATTCTTCGCTAATTGTTTCCTTCTAAACAAGGCGCCAAATTTTCGTGGTGGCGGGAAATTTTTTTGGCTCTAAAAGGGGAATAAACATTTTGCAAGGAAATTCATTTACTGCAATAAAGTTGGTTTTTACGAGGCAATCAAAATTTTGGTCGCTAAAAGCCTAAGATGTGGGGAATTTTGCATCCAGAATAGGAGGCTTTTTAAATCCGATTGAGCCAAAATTTTACATGACTCATTTAATCAACGAGCACAACAAAATCAACGATCTCGATCGTTAGTATTGTATTGCGGTTGTGTGGCTAATGTACATTCAACTACTGCACAAGCTTAGTTTATTATAAATTGCGACCCGGTCAAGGGGCTTTCTAAACCCGATAGAGCCAAAAATTTACATGAATAATTCAATCAAGGAGCACCACAAAGTCAACAATTTCGATCATCCTGATTGTGTAGCAATCGTGTGGCTACTGTACATTCAAATACAGCACAAGACTTAGTTGATTATCAAGTAAGTTGAACGTATAAATTCTAAATGACGTCATTGCCGAGTATACTTTTTCAAAAGTTGATCTGAACCGTTAAGATTTCACGTTTTACTTATTATATCATTTTTACTGAAATTGGAGATCATCGGATATCAACAACCACATTATCATAAGACATTAATGTGTCCGGAGGCATTAAAGTCTTAAATGCATGATCCGAGCCCCGCCTAAGGTGTTTTTTTCTTGCTATCGGAACCATCTATCTTTTACATAATATGGATTGGATTATTTTTTATACCAGAATGAAGTTAATCGAGTAGCATTAGACATTTGATCTGACAAAAATATCATTTTATTAATAAATTTGCGTACTGATGAAGGGGCTTTCTGAACTCGATTAAACTAGAAAATTACATGATTGATTTCATCAACAAACAAAATCAAGTTAACGGGATCAATCGTTAGTATGTGGGTTATCGTGATCGATTACGGTAGTGCGTGTGTGCACCCCTCTGTGGCAGTCTACCAAACCCAGAACTAGTCCTCGCCTGCTGAACAGAACCGGACTCGCTACGAGTACCTCCCCGCTATGGGCAATGTCTAGCAACGTGGCCAAATCCACCGCACCCGAAGCAAGCACCCGAAGTACCTTGAACACGAGACTGTGGAGGTGGAAGAGTCTTTGGATTTGGACAATGAGTGCGAATATGGCCCGGTTGGCCACATTGGTGGCAAACAATCGGTGGCCTCAGTGAATTTCCCCCAAAACCGGAAGAAATGGGTGCCCGGAAAGTTGAAAGGTTGCGTGAAAATTGAAGCGGCTCTCCTTGTCTCTTCCTATTTTGGTTCCCATAGTTCCCGGATACACCCCCGAAACTACCCGTCGGCGCACTCACGGTCGTGGTCGGCGGCCTAGCATTTTTCTTATTAACCCCCGAAGCCTCCAAGTTTCTTGCCAACTCCAACACCGCGGAAAAATTTGTATGACCCCCACTCATCACAAACTTTTGAATCGACTCATCTAAACCCCGGATGAACCTCTTACATTTCTTCTCTTCCGTTGACACAAGTTCCGGCACGAAGCGAGACAAGGCTTGAAATTTCATGGCATACTCCGACACAGTCATGGTTCCTTGCTCTAACCGCTCAAATTGTTCCCGAAGCATGTCCTTGAATGATTCCGGAAAATATTGGTCCTCAAAAATTGCCTCAAACTCTGTGATAGGCGCGCAAAATGTTCACATAAGCGCCCCTAATTTATCCTTGTTAAGTCCATTTAATTTGTTACTTAGAGTACAATGTTTTGTTTGCGTGTTTTTGTAGATATTCAGAGGCCTTGATAAAATAAAGAAAAACAAAGTCCAATTTAACTCTCCGTCGAAGCAAAGCCCGTGGGTGAATAAAATCGATTGATAAAGCAAGTATGGGCTTCGGCAATTATACTCCAACAGTCACGTGGCTATAGAAATTGAAAGGCATCACAATATCAAATGCATTCATGCATTGGTGGGCCATTGTTCATAAATTTGCTTTGACCAAAAGTGGACCCAATGGGCTTCCTAGTGCAATGGTTGGCTGGCCTTATTAGAATGTACAAAGAGAAGTGTCGGTATCGATACAGGGATATGACAGTATCGATACCTAGGCATCAGTGGCGAACAGAAGCTATGGGTATCGATACATGGATTGACCTGTATCGATATCGCCTAGCCTAAAATTGACCGGTGGTTTTGCCACGTGTTTGACTTCGGGAAAGGGATAAATACCTCGTTTTTGGGACGAATTAGGGTTCGAACTTTGTTCCTTTTTTTCTTCCAATTAGCAGCCGATTATTTCTTTTGGAGATGCTACTTTCCGGAGATCTTTTGACTGGAGTTTTTGAAGTTTAGTTCGCAGATTCAAGCATTGCTTTGGTAACTTTCGTTTTATTTACATTAATCTCAGTTCACAAGAGTTTGTCCGTGTTTTGCTTTCGAATCTTTCGTTTTAATCCATATTCAATTATAAAAGCATGTGTTATTTCAGATTTTTTATTAGTTGTTCAAGTTAATATGAGTGAGTAGTCGCATAGGTATGGTCGCGGGGTGATTGACACACCGTGGCCAGGGCTGGGTACGTTCTTGCTCCTATTTTCAAAATCAATAATGGAAAAAGCAATTTTAGGTTATTAAAGAACTTCCGTTGGACGAATCCGGGCTTTGTCGGAGCCCATGTAACGCGGGGAACGGGGGACCAAAACCTGTTCTTCGATGTACATGGGTAATGACAACCGCGAGGATTCGCATCTTTCGGGGTATCTTTTTCTCTCTAAAATCGAATGTTTTCTTTGGAACACCGAATGGAGCAGGGAATGTCCGGACCTGGTCACTTGTGTTATGAGCCCTACGACCGTACCTTCTTTTAAATAATTTAAGTAAAACCAGATTCACTCTAGTTTAGTTAACTCTTCCCATCAAATTGCAAATGGTGGCTACCTAAGAGCCGTGTTAAACCTTACAATCCGAGTTTTTAGTAAGCACTCTCCACCTTCTTTGTGGATTCGATTCCGGTTTTACCGGGTATTATGCTACACCGGTCTCAGCCCTACGCTTGGGGCAACCCATTAATTTAGGTCTAGGATTTGGTCAAGCACTCGGCCCAAGTCATACTCTCCATGTCCGGCTCATTCACATTCACTGCCGTCCTAGCCATTACCCTTGACGTTTTCCTAGTGGCAAGTACCGACTTCCACCACTCATTAGCCTCTCCTCTAAGTTGGCATGCTACTTCACCCTCACCTCATCCTCGGTTACATCAAGCACGTCGAACAACTTACGAATCTCTGACAACCAATGATCGGCCACCAAAGGGTCACTACTCACCCCGTCAAACATAGGCAGGTTCAACTTACGGAACTTCCTCACCACCTCCATAGCACGGTTCGAAGTATTGGCTCTAGGTGCTTGAGCCATGTGCGCCGTAAGCGCCGCAACAAAATTGGTTAAAAGAGTGTTTGGTGGTTGTTGAAGTCCCGATTGTTCCACATCATGCTCACGTCGATCATTTTGATCCACCGAATTTCCCCCGTGTTGACTAACCTCATCATTAGCCCGCTCGTTTCTACCCCGTCTAGCATTCCGACCACGTCTAGCACCTCTTGTCGGCGGTATAGTTCTAATAAGAATATAAGAAAAGTGAATCATTAAGCCCAACATTATCTCAAATGAGGTCAAAGCCTCTACGCCAACCCAACACGGGCAACAACTCAACACTATGCTCGTTAACTCACATGCGTCACAATATGCCTATGTTATGATCATGAATGTCACACAAGCACACAATGAATGAGAAAATACGATTTTCATGAGAAAACTTATGCAACGGTTTAAACCCCAAGACTCGAAGTCTTCCCACGGTTCCTACGTATTCGAACCTAGGCTCTGATACCAAGTTGTCACGCCCTCAAAATTAATAATCCTAATATACATAAAATCCACGTGGGACAAGGTCCAAAGTCTTATATTTACCCCTTTGAATAGTCAAAGTCAAAATATTACATTCTCACTAAAAATAGTCAATAAGTTCTAACAACGAAAGGCCAAATCCCAAAAGCATAAATACCGAGTTTAAGAGTTATTACATTGCCAAATAGTCAAAAGGATAAACTAAGGAAGTTACAAAATCATCTTTCCAAAAATATAATACAAAGATGAGAAAATAACTTCATGCATGTTAAAGCTCCATGTAAGTATCACTCGACAAGCATCCAACTTCATGCTCCATGCCGTGTACCTGAAAATTGATAGGTTGAGCTCACTAGCCCAGTAGGAAAACTATTCTAATAACGCTAGGTGTATAAACATGATACATACATAATGAATGAGTATGGGGATGGACACGACCAATGTATAAGGTTAAAAATGAACGGAAAGCTATAACTCGACCACGAAATAACCGAAATGTATCCAAGTGTCCGAAATATGCCCAAGTGTCCCAAAACAATTTTAAGTATCCAACCAACGTCCTAGTAGTTACCAAAACCCTCATTTTTCGCATACCGAAAGCCAATTTTCGCCAAATACCCCAAGTTAACCCAGTTACATCAAAACCGACATTTCATAGCAAAATAGATCTTTTGTTTTGCAACAAAAAATTGATTCCACGCCAAAGAGTCATTGTTTGCAAGGGAATTTGGTTTCTTGCTACTAAGTGTACCCTTTTGCAAGGAAATACTTTGTCGCTAAACATGTATATTTGGCAAGGAAATTTGGGTTGTTGCTACCGAGTGCACCATTTTGCCAGGAAAATGTTGAATCACCAAATATATGAATTTCCTTGCAAATGATTTTCCTTGCAAAAGGGTTCACCATTTTGCGAGGAAAATACTTTATCGCCAAACGTATGAATTTCCTCGCCAATGTATTTCCTCGTAAAAGGGTTCACTCATTAGCAACAAGTGAAATTTCCTCGCAAAAAAGAAACCTTTTAGTGAGGAAACAAAATTTTGGACGTAAAAAACAATCGGAGACTACCCATTTGCGAGGAACCGGTGACGAACGGAAATTTCTCGCAAAACAACTGTTTGCGAGGAAATTTGGGCATTTAGCGAGGATTTTATTTCCTCGCAAGAAGCCTGATTTCTTCCTCCTTCGGACTACACCCAAAAATAAATTAGAGATTTTTGTAATTTTTATTTTAAAACCCTAGGGTACCATATGAAAGTGCCTAAACCTAAATCCTAGGGTGCCCTATGAAAGTGCTTAAAACATTAGGGTACCTTATGAAAGTGCATAAACTAGTAAAACCTTATAATAGAAAAGTGAACCCTAAAACCTAAACCCTAGAGTACCCTATGAAAGTGCTTAAACCTAAACCCTAGGGTACCCTAATGAAAGTGCCTAGCTAAACCCTGAAAACCATATGAAAGTGCCTAAACTTCTAAAACCCTCTGAAACAGTATGATACCCTAAGTGCCTAAACCCAAAAAAAGAGTGATTGACCTTAATGGTAATTTAAAAAGTGTGAGTGACCTTAATGGTAATAAATATTTGTTTTCTTACCTTAATGGTATGGTAATTAAAAAGAGTGATTGGACCTTAATGGTAATAAATATTTGTTTTGTGACCTTAATGGTAATAAATTCTTGGGGAAAGCACGGCCCGGTCCAGTTTTTTGAGCCCATGCACGCCATGCTCCATCAGTTTTCGAAAAATGCACCAAAAACTCCACTCACCAGTAAACACAGCCCGACATTTGTGCCATTCACTTTCTCTCTCTCTCCTCTTTTTTTTTTTTTACATTTTAAATTTTGAACCCCCAAACTGTATGAAAATACCTAAATCTTAGGGTACTCTATGAAAGTGCCTAAACCTAAACCCTAGGGTACCCTATGAAAAGGCCTAAACCACTAAAACACTATAATAGGAAAGTGCACCTTAAACCTAAACTCTATGGTACCCCAGGAAAGTCTCTATGAAAGTGCCTAAATCCTAGGGTGCCCTATGAAAGTGCCTCAACCTAAACCCTAGGGTATCCTATGAAAGTGCCTTAAATTTTCGGGTACCCTATGAAAATTTTAAATTTTAAATGTACGGTCTAAATTCTAAATGTACAGTCCTATTTCTAAATTCTAAATGTACAGTCTAAATTCTAAATATACGGTGTAAATTTAGGGTACCATAAACTTTAGGGTACCCTATGAAAGTGCCTAAAATCCTAGGGTACCCTATGAATGTGCCCAAACCACTAAAACTCTATAATAGGAAAGTGCATCCTAAACCGAAACCAAAAAAAAAAAAAGGAGTGATTGACCTTAATGGTAATTAAAAAGTGTGACTGGACCTTAATGGTAATAAATATTTGTTTTGTGACCTTAATTGTAATAAACTCTACTTCGGAATCAATTCACAAATATTTTTGTATCCAAATTGATACACCAATTTCGTTTAATGCTATTGCCCTTATGAGGAATTCGAATTCTAACTGATTTGTTCGAAAACAAACTAATTGAAGCAAAAAATTTCCAGGAAATAACAGGCCGCCCCCACTTTTTGTGGGGGCTTTCCTCCAAACCCTTTTTTGTCTTCCCCTCCGAAATAAACCCTTTGTACGCGCGTGGAAGAGTTTTGCATTCCCCAGAGGCATGCCGCGTGTGCCACAGATTCCTAACACATTAATTTATCTCTCTCCCGTCGCTTTCACTCACAATAAAAGTCTCCCTCTCTCCCTCTCTCTCTCTCTCTCTCTCTCTCTCTCTCTCTCTCAATAAAAGTCTCTTTTTCTCTCTCTCTTTTTTTTTATTTTAGATTTAACATAAAAAACTTTTGTTATACACATTTATTTTTTATAAAAATTATATATTTGAAATTTACTCGATGACATCTTTCTAACAAGATCCATTGTGAATATGAAATTTTATACGTGTAATTTTTTTTTTTTATACCCATACTTCATTTAAATAATTCACATTCCCTAAAATAAAAGAACTTCTAATGTCTGCAAGTGGGCGTACAACAGGTCAAAAAGTAGGCAGACTACTTGGCTACAAGGCAGTATGCCTCAATTTGCACGCAAAAGGCTGTGAGCCTTGGTGTTCAAATGAGTATGGGTGGTCCCCATCCCTTTAATCCACTACAACAATTTACACCATTCCCGACTAAAATCGCCGACTAAATAATGTTTAGTCGGAAATTGTTGTTCATTCAACGACTAAATAAACTTTGGTCGGAAAATATCACTTAAATTTCCGACTAAATAATTTTAGTCGGAAATTAGTATAATCACCGACTAAATTTTTTTTTGTCGGAAAATATTCAAAGCTTTGGCCGACTAAAATGATTTTAGTCGGTGCTTCTTATATCAATCACCGACTAAATCTATTTTAGTCGGAAATTATAAACTAATCGCCGACCAAAAATTTTTAGTCGGGAAAATTTAGTATTTTCCGACCAAACTTTTAGTCGGGAAATTTACAAAATTTTCGTGAGACCTTTAGCGGGGAAATTAGTATTTTCCGACCAAATATTTCGTCGGCAAAAGAAGAAATTTACCGACTAAATTATATTTAGTCGGAAAAAAAAATCATTTATCGACCAAGTAATCTAGTCGGAGAAAAACAAATAATTCACCGACCAAATATTTAGTCGGAGAAAAATAAATAATTCACCGACCAAATATTTAGTCGGAGAATATCACTTAAATTTCCGACTAAATAATTAGTCGGAGAAAAACAAATAATTCACCGACCAAATATTTAGTCGGAGAAAAACAAATAAATCACCGACCAAATATTTAGTCGGAGAATGTCACTTAAATTTCCGACTAAATAATTTTAGTCGGGGAATAATAGTTTTCCGCCAATTCAACGATTTCCAAAAATTTCACGAAACTTTTGGCGGGAATTTTTATATTTTCCGACTAAATATTTAGTCGGCAATTCTTTTTTTTAGCAAAATGATAATAAAACGAAAAAGAAAAAAGAAACAAAAGGGAAAAAATAAGTTACATTTCTTTTTTTTCTTTTTTCTTTTTTTTTTTTAGAGATAGAGAGAGTCAAAGAGAGTTTGAACAAAAAAAATAAAATTTAATGGTAACGGTTCGTATGTTTGGCGGTTTTTTTTTTGTGTGCAGTTGAAAATTTAATGGGTTTTAGGCCAATGATCGATACTCTCGATTATATTGCATTCAAGTTGTTTGTGAAAATGCATCATAGAAATCAAATTTGATGAAGGCCATGTTATTTAAGGAGGACAGCAACAGACTCAAACAAAAAAAAAGTTATAGGCTTCAAGAAGTATAAAAAACCAGAGCTATATATACGTTGGATCTCAAACCTCTCTCTCCACCTCAATAACCCTACTTGACTCTCGATTATGCCACCCACTTGGCCACTTGATATATTCTTTTTCTTTGTTCTCATTAGAAACTGATTAGTGGACATAGATTTTTTCCTGGTAGAATGTAATGAGCATGGGGAGTGGTCCCTAAGGAGAACTGTTATGTGGGGTTAGAATTCTTTTTTTGCTATTCATCTATTTGCTTATGTGGTTACATTTCTTTCTTTAGCCACTTAATTATGTGCTTGGTTTTTTATCATTTGAACAATAGTGTTCTCATCTGATTGAATTGGCACCTCATGGTTAAGGGTTTATGTATTTGGGAGGTGTTGGGTTAGTAATGAGCATGGGGAGTGGTCCCTAAGGAGAACTTTTTAGTTGCTGCAAAAAAGTTGGTATTTGTGAGGCAATATAAAATTTTGTAGCTGAAAGGCATTTTAATGTTGAAACCAATTTGCGAGGAATTTTGGTTGCTACAAAAAAAAAAGGGTCATTTGCGAGGAAATTAAAATCCGTCGCTAAATGAAGTCATGAACAAATAAAAGAAAAAAAAAAGAAACAAAAGGGAAAAAGAAGTTACATTGCATTTTATGATTTTATCTAATAAATATTTTGAAAAACAATTATGGAACTTATAGAAGTTATCAAATTAAATTATAGAAATTATAGAAATTATGAAATTAAATAAAAAAAGTCACGAACAACATAATTTAAATAAATAAAAAACAAAAGGGAAAAATAAGTTACAATTTTTTATTTTTAGAAAGAGAGAGAGAGAGAGAGAGAGAGAGAGAGAGAGAGAGAGAGAGGAGAGTTTGAACAATAAATAAATAAATAAGCTTTTAAAACATTTTATACGATTAATAAATTTTAAATCAAAATTCAAACATGGAAAATAGTAAACTAATTTTTTTAACTTGTAAGTATAATCACCGACTAAATTTTTTTTTGTCGGAAAATATTCAAAGGTTTGGCCGACTAAAATGATTTTAGTCGGTGCTTCTTATATCAATCACCGACTAAATCTATTTTAGTCGGAAATTATAAACTATCGCCGACCAACTATTTAGTCGGAAATTATCTCTCATTTGCCGACTAAATTTTTTTTAGTCGGGGAATAATATTTTTTCGCCAATTCAACGATTTCCAAAAATTTCGCGAAAATTTCGGCGGGAATTTTATATTTTACGACTAAATATTTAGTCGGCAATTCATTTTTTTAACAAAATGATAATAAAACGAAAAATAAAAAAGAAAGACTCTGCAGACTTTAAAATTTAAAAAATAATAATAATTTTTTGAAAGAGAGAGAGAGAGAGAGAGAGAGAGAGATGGACAAAAAAAAGAAAAAAATACAAATTATTTTTATAAAAAAATGATAGAAATTCAAATTATAGGAATTAGATTATTTTATTAAATTATATTATATAAATTATTAGATGTAAAATTATATAAATTATAGAATTATTTTTATTAAATTTGGTTATAGAAAATTATAAATTATACAAATTAAATTTGATTCCTTTCATAGTTTCACTGTCTCACTCTCACAGAAACACAATAATGAGCCTCCACTTTCCGGACCAAATTTCGACGATCGGAACCGTTTGATGTGTTTAAAACGTGTTTTCAACGTCCTACGCGAGGATTTTGCAAAAAATAATACCCAGAAGTAGTTGATCGGAGTAGGTTTTCGTAAAACTACTATACGAAAACCTGGCCCGATCAAGCTCTTTTGGGTATTTTTTTTTTTTCCAAATCTTTGCATAGGACCTTAAAAACATGCTTTAAACACATCTAACGGTTCAGATTTAAAAAAAATTGATTAGGTGGCCTTGAAGTGGTGCATTATAGTATTGAAATCCCATTAGAAGCACTGAATGTGTTCCGATCGTGTGGTTGCCGATATCGGATGATCATCAATTTGGGGGAGAATGATAGAATTGATGAGATACTAAATCGTAACGGTTCAGATCGAACATTCGGAAAAACGAGTCTGCACCTACCTTGTAATTCTATACATCAAACTTACTTCTATATGAACCAAAAAAGTACTTTCCTTCAATAGTATAACGTACGATAACCACACAATCGCAACACAACTATGACGATCCACACCGTTCACTTTGTTTGTGTTGATGTTTTAATGACTCTCGCCAATTTTTTTCGCTATCGAATTTTGAAAGGTCATTCATCACAACACAATTACTACGATCTTCACTGTTCATTGCAAAAAAATGGCTTTTGGGTCCCATTTTTTGGTCCCAAAGAAAGTAAAGAAAAGTAATCCGAACTGTTAAATAATTTCAACATAATGTTAAATAACTAATTCACAATAATTAACTAAAATGTGTATGTCTTTGCAAAAATCAATGTCAATTGGATATGCTCTAACTCGTCGATCCAAGGTACGCACATCCAATTGATTTCAAAACGGCATGACACAACACGAGGCAAAAGTGTTAACTATGACGTGTATACGACACCCTACACGAAGGATATAAATTAAATTATTTTGCACTATGATGAAGTAAATCAAATATCTAACGATATTTGATCGGACAGAAATATCATTTAGTATCCAAGATCCTAAATACTGAATAAAAAAACTAAAAGATTAGATTAATTACTTATAAGTGTTCGATTGAGTTGGTTCTCTAGGATGTCAATCAAATAATTATTTTTAAGATTGCTGAACAGCTCGGATCATTTAATTAGTTGGGAACGAAGTGGCGCCAAGTCAGAATTCTCGCGTTGGTAAACTAGAGGCCGTTGTAGATAAAAATAAAAAATAAAAAATTGGAGGCCGACTAAAAGTTTAGTCGGCGAAGAGCATTTTTTTTGCGCCTAAACTCAAAAATAAATTGGAATGAAGAGCTAAACTCAAAAATTCGCGAAAATGTTGGCGGGATATAGGTAATTCCCGACTACTTTTTTAGTCGGTAGTTGTTTTCCGTCCATTGAAACGGTATCGTATCAAGGCACCTAAACTAACCCACTCTCACATTACCTTACCCACCTCATTCTTACTAACGTGCTTACTCTCTCTCTCTCTCTCTCTCTGACTTTCGATTCTCTCTCACAAATTCAAACCCTAGCCTCTCCAGGGGAGGCCGTGTGGCTCTTGCCGGATTTTGATGCCGGCCTCCCCTGCTCTCCTCTCATCTGCCCCTTAGCTTTACTCTTAGGGATCGAATAATCCCCCCTTCCCTCTGCCTACCATCGTCACTGTGCCCCTACCAATCAGCCATGGCGATTCCACTGTCAATGACGCATGCGGCGTTTATTTGGGTGATCGGATATTGGGTCCACACTGCCGCTTATGGATGTTGGGCCGTTTCAACCCGACGCTGCCGGAGTAGGATTTCCTGTTCACGATGCCACTGGGTGTGGGTGCTCTGACCTTTTCAGATCTAGAGATGGGTTTAGTTCTTCCTACGGGGATTATTGTTTGAAACCCAGTTCTGCTGGTATGGTTGCTTACCCTCAATCACCCACCTACGTTTTCTGCTTTTTTGGACGAATTAAAGGTTTGAGTTTTAGAAGATCTTTTGTATCAATTGCTAGTTCATTGAAATTTCATCAAGGACTTTGTTTGCTGGCGGGAGTGGTACATAGAAAACCTTGATTTCAAGAAAACTAGCAGAAGACAGGTTTAGAAAATCGTTAACCAAACAAGTAATACTAGTGAGATTTTCTTTGCAAAATGATTTCAAGAAAACTAATTCTTGAAAACTGCAGCCACAGAAGAGTAGTTGTTTTGATGTTGCTTTGAGACAATATGACTTCCTCTCTTATTGTGATTGTGCATTTGGGCAGCAACAAGCCACTAGGTACGAAAAAGCAGTGTTTGATGCTAACAATTATTTAATTTCTGAGGACAGGGATGATGACGTCGTTATTGAGTTGTTCTCCAAGGTGACGTCTGCTTGATTCGGTATGGATTTATATTTTCTGATCCGGTATGGATTTATATTTTCTGATTCGGTATTTTATGTGCTTACTTACAAAAGGAGTTTCAAGGTTTTGTCAGAGATGGTTTTGTCGGAAACACTTTAGAGGGCTCGAGTCTAGTCCTTCTCCTGCTAGGCACTATGACAATACTAAATATGGGTAGAAATTTCATTAGATTAGTTGAACGTTGAAATGATAAGAAGAATAAACTTATGAATTTTTTTCCTTTATGATTACATTGGCTGTGTTTGGAACTTGGATTTGTGAAGGAAAAGAAAGTGTATAGGAAAAGATGTTAAAGCACATTAAAATCTTTCCTATCTTGTCCCATTGACAAATCACTTTGCCAACCTAAGATACGAACACTGCCACAAACATTGACACAATAGCCCTCATTGGCGACCCTAAGTTGTTCATTTTAGATGAAACGGTACAAATATTAAAACCTCTTTGTTCTACATAGTACATACAAGTTCATTTACTTGATCTAGCTATGGAAAATTCCAACTTTGATGTGCAGACAACCGGTATGGATCCAATTACTCGAAGGCATGTGTGGGACATAATTGAGGATGCCAAAAAAGGGAGAGCCATTACCCTAACAACACATTCAATGGAAGAAGCTGACATTTTAAGCGATCGTATAGGAATTGTGGCAAAGGGTACACTTTGGGTGTGGTTTAATAATTAATGTAAGCTTCTCCGAGACCAATATGGATGCTGCTGAATCAGAATCACGTCGTCGGGCTTTGAGAAACTTCTTTAAGCAAGTAAGATAGAGCTTGTTTATTTTATTACCTTCTGATATTTTTTGCAAAGCCCATGCACTAAAAACTAACAGAAAAGATTAAACTCAAAATTCAACTCTAATAGTGCTGAATTAACTTCTTAACTACTTTGACAGCATTTGAATGTGGTGCCAAAGGAGGAGACCAAGTACTTTGCTTTCTTCCAAAACTATGAGCATAATGGATGGTGTTTCTATCCATGTGATGGATGGAATCACATACATATTTACTCACCAAATACTATATGCTAGTATAGTATTGCCCTTGCCACTCCTTCCTATGTTCTCTCTCTCTCTCTCTCTCTCTCTCTCTCTTTGCCTTTTTTTTTGTGGCTGTCTATTCTCATTCTTGTGTAGGAAATAATAAAATGTGGTCGTGAGCAAAAAAGAAAAGAGAACAGAAGGTTGTGGCTTATAATAGGTAGTCATTTTAGTGAACTAGAAGGTACTGTACTTTATATCTTAAGAATATTGGTATAGATCTATATCACTAATCATTCACAATTTTGATTCTTACTTAAACAAGAAACTTCTTGACAGTACTTAGGAAATAAAATAATATACAGTGGTGTTCTATTGTCATAGCCTAATTAAATATGAAGTTTAAAGGAGCTGATATTGGAGTTTGGTGCTAGAAATATGAAGTTTAGGTGCTGAAACTAAGTGTTGAGTGCTGTAAACTGCAGTTTGATTGCTGGAAGAACCTCTAAAACTGCTGGAAATCACTGTTAAGTGCAGAAACTGTGTGATACTTGTAGGAAACTGACTTTATGAGCTGAAAACAGTCTCTGCAGTTGCTGCAAGTGTTTGTGTAGTGCTGAATCTGTTGAGTTAGCACAGGATAATGGCTTTAGAATGTTAGGAAAGGGTATTAGGTGCATGAACTAAGTAGAGCATGTTGAATACCAACTGTCCGTGCTAAAGCTGGGTGTTTTGATGCCTAAAACTGATTGTTGTTCGTGTCTTATGTAAGAAATTATGCCTTTTTTTTTTTTTTTGTCTATGTTGAATACCACAGTCTATTTATTTATTTATTTATTTTTGGTACTTAATTGATTCCATATTTTCTTTGCTATTAGGTACAACTTGAGGCGCGCCACAAAGAGGATGAAGCACGTCGTCAAGAAGTTGAGGCGCTTGGGTCACCAGTCACCCTACCACAAAAGGAGATGCCGATAGAAGTTCTTGGCAAGAAATTTTATCCGAAGGAATATGGTGTTGGTTTGAAGCCATCATCATCTAAGCGGTCTAGCGCTCAATCATATGAAGAGGTGCGAGTTTTGAAGAATGAAGTTGAGACACTCAAGGATGTGTGCCAAGAACAAAAGAATCAGCTTGCGACCATGAAGGACTTGTGCCAAATGCAACAGGAAAAAATACAAGCATATGATGAAAAATTTGCACGCTTCGAGACTGTTTTGTGCGCTTATATTCAGCAAGGTCCTATTGGGCCAGGCTCTAATCCCCAGTAAGTTTCACTTCATAAGCTCCCAATCTTATTCTAAAATCCTAACTTCTAAATTACAGACCTGGTTGACTATGTATACCTTTCCTCGTTTCTTTTGGTCACTAGTTTCTAATACCTTTCCTCTGAAATTCGGCTTTAATTCTTACTTCACCAGTCAGATCTTTGTAGTTATATATTAGGTCTGCACTGTGGCAATATTGCCTTTCTACTTGCTCCCACAGTTCCACTTGTTCTTTGCGGCCTCTGTAATTCCCTGTGGCATCTTTAATTTGGACGAAGAGTGAAAATTTCTTCAAGAGCTGAGAGCCTAAGAACTCAATGCTAACATTCAATTGTTTTCTTTCTGCTTTTTCGATGCTTCTAGCTAATTCATTTCAGAAAAAAAATATTGTCAAAAACTGAGGAAGTCTTCATTAATAGCATAGACTGCTGCAATATTCATGCTTGTGTTGTTCATTGAAAGCAAGGTTCATGATATTCTCCTCTTAGATTTTGATGAAGAATGCTTGCAAGAGAGTCATAGGACAAAAGGAGGCTATGATTAACATTGCTGTTTATGCTGTCCAATGCTTCCGTTTCTCTCAAGAAATTGCCCTAAACTCTGTTTCTTGTCGGTTTGTATCTCGTTAGTACTTCTTTTTCCCGCAGTGACCAGCGACGTCGTTTTATAAGTACGAAGACTGTTACTACTAGTACTATTCTCAAAACGGTGTCGTGTAGTTATGGACCATCTATCATCATTGCCCACGTCATAGTGGTATGGGCTAGGTGCATGGGGCTCCTGACTCCTGCGATCCACACTGGAGAAAAGCTCTGAGAGTTTTTGTACAGTGGTGGTGGTGATAACTAGATCAGCTCAATCACAATACACGTGTCCACATCACAGCTAATCAACCATTGGTGTAGGTCCCACAATAAACTCATAGTACTAAGTTCTGATATGTTTGCTTGATGCCTGCCCTAGTCTGAGGAAACAAAACGTTTGTTGTTTTCATTTCCATATTGACATATCGCTGATAAAAAAAAAGTAGTTTTATTGTCATGCGATTGCAGTAATTGTGGACAGGAAATGCGTAGAGTTCTTGGACTCGTTCAGTTTCCCTTTTAGAAGTATGTGAAATAGTAGTTCTAAAGAAATGAACAAATGGCCCTTGCAAGATAAAGCTCCTAAATGGCTAGCGACTTAGGATGAAATTTTTAGTGGTGGATCTGGAGCCACTTATGCATGGGAGAAGCATAATCTTGTCACTTGCGTGGTGTTAGACTAATCATCTGATTTGTTCCCTTTAATCCGGTTGTGTTAAGCTATAATTAGTTTAATGGTTAATTTTTTTGGACAGTTTGCTTGGAGTATTTAGACAATACAACATTGTAATTGAGAACATAAGGTCAAGCAGACATAGGTGGCATCTATCATAGAACAAATCTAGTAACCCAGTAATTATTTTACTTCAAACAGAATGATTTTCTCCTTCATATACTCAAGCTATTCTAATTAGCTAAGAACAAACTTAAACAAACCTAAAGCACTCCTCCACTGAAGCTATGCACCTCGTGGACTAGCGATTCTTCTTTAGTCTCTTTTTGGTTTTGAGCCTTTAGTTGGACTGTCCTAGTTCAGTTTTCTCTGTCTTTGTCCTGTTGTTGCCTTTTTTACCTAATTGCTACTGCTCATGGTAGTATCTGGAGGTGCTCTACTGGATCTTTTATCTTGTTGCTGCTATAAATTGATGTTTTCACTGCTTACTATGATGCTACTACTCTATATTACTCATCACCACAGTATTTGTATTAATTTTGAGTTACGTGCTTGATAACATGTTAAGTAATTGCATTTTTTTTGGCGATTGTCCAGGTAAGTAACGAAGTGGAGTTACTTTTTGGCAGTTAACGAAGATGGTGTTGAAGGCTTTTTGGTAGTTAACCAGCATGTTTTGAGTTCTTTTTGTCATTCGACACCATGTGTTGTTGTTTTGTACTTTCGGTAATACTTGTAAATTTGAAGGGTTATAATTGTTGGAGAATGAATTTTATGAAGTTGGATACAACAAATGTTGACTTGTTGGATATTCGGTTTGTATGATATTTTGCTTCTTCGCAGTTTTATTTTTGCTATCGGTTGGATTATAAGATATAAGTATTTGAAACTGTGCAAGCAGGTGGAATATGAAAATATTTTATTCGCAGATAAAAAATTATTTCACCGACCAAATATTTAGTCGGAGAAAAATAAATATTTCACCGACTAAATATTTAGTCGGTAAAAACAAAACTTTTTCCGACCAAATATTTAGTCGGAGAAATATTCAATATTCACCGACCAAATATTTAGTCGGAGAAAAATAAATATTTCACCGACTAAATATTTAGTCGGTAAAAACAAAACTTTTTCCGACCAAACTTGTTTTGGTCGGAAATTACAATCTCCTACCTCATTCCGTCGACCAAATGGGCCGACTAAATTTTTGGTCGGAAATTACTATTGCCGACTAAATTACAACATTTTCCGACTAAAATTTTAGTCGGCAATGGGGAAAATTGTTGTAGTGATCAAAGCAAATGCCTTTTGGAAAAAGGCTGTGTATTACACTTTGGATCATTACACGAGAAGCTGTATGGGAAAGGCTATGCATGGGTGATTGTGCAATGTTTGAAAGATCAAAAGCATCAATATGCACACCACAAATGAAACTCAATTTGTTTTTCCTTTTTGTCTTTCATAGGTATGCCCCTTGTAGGTTGTACATTCGCTTAACCCCTTTTAATTTCAAGCTAAATTACCCAAAAAAATAAAAGAACTCACATCTTTCAAATGCAGAATTCACATATCATGACAGACTCTGCAAAAAACACAATTCACACCCAAAAAAAAAAGAATTCACATACCTGTATTGCAGAATTCACACATCATAAGTCACTCTTCAACAGACAAAATTCACACCCAAAAAGAAAGTGTGCTATTAATGGTTTGAATTGTTGCAGGGGTGTTAATTGTGTGTTATTGGGGGGTGTAAATTGTTACAAGAGGTGTGAATTGTGAGCTATTTTGGTCGTGTGAATTGTTGTATGGGTGTGAATCGTGTGCATTTGCTTGTTTTGAATTATTTAGAAGTGGTGTGAATTCTGCATTAAGGGTGTGAATTCTTTTTTTGGGGGTGTGAATTGTGTATTTTTGGAGACTGAGTTGTGATGTGTGTGAATTCTTTAATTTTTGGAGGGTGTGAATTGTTCAGAACAGGTATAAATTAGTATGACTTAATGGGTATAAAACAACTTTTTTTACATGTACAAAATTTCATATTTAAATGGGATCTTATTTAAAAGATCTCATCAAGTAGATTCTAAATATATAATTTTTATAAAAAATAATCGTGTATAATAAAAGTTATTTTTATTTTAAAATACAATATAAGAGAGAGAGAGAGAGAGAGAGAGAGAGAGAGAGAGAGGGGGGCATGCCGTAAGTTTGAAGAGAGAGAGAGGGAGAGTGTGACATCACCCGCTTTGGGGCCGCAAGTTTGAAGAGAGAGAGGGAGAGTGTGACATCACCCACTTTTTTACTGTAGTACTAAACGCGTGATGCCTACCTACTCTCGCGCCTCACGCCTACCTAAATGCCGAAAAACTGTACTTATTACTCCGGGGCGTGAAAATGGATTTAAACGAAATGTGTTTGACATGAGGTGGGCTTGAAAGAAAAGTTCTTGACAAAATAGGGCCGGCCAATAAGAACCCCAAAAATTTCAATCTTAAGCAACACAATTTTTTGTACCTGGGCCCTGCATGATCGAAAGAAGGGAACATCTCGGGCCCAAAAAAGTGACTCAGGCCGTCCATTTTATCGCCTTGTCAAGTTTGTAGAGTGAGAAATCACAAGAATCGGACACCGGGAGTGATATAAACGAAACATGGTTGTCATGAAAAAATATGGAGTACGAACTTGAGATAAAATTTCCAAAGAACCGTCTTATCATATTTTTACCGGTGTCATCAGATCAATGTAATTTTTGACATACGCGACAAATAGGGCGAGACGGATGAAATAAACAATTTGGATAACTTTTTGATCGATGATGGACCACAAATTAAGAACATAGTGCGATTGGTTGTGCCCCAATGACAACCTTCCCTAGTCAATTGTTCATGGCACCTTCA